>CM034474.1:4194504-4267356 GCA_019925255.1 Litchi chinensis
AGTGAAAAGTCAAAATGATATATGTTTGGATAATGTATTTTAATAGAACTTTTAGAATTTTGAATTTATTATTGGTGGAGAAAATGATAAAATTGTTAATATGAAAAATTCATGAAAATGATAAAACATGTTTTCCTCGTTTTGTAGAAAGCTCTTCTTGAAGAAGTTAATAAACTTGATTTCTACTAGAGGAACTTTCAAAAGTTAGAAACTATTTCTAAGAGTACACATTCCTACAAACTGTTTTTCATCTTTCAAAAGTTGAAAGCCAGCTTTTAGAAGTTATGCCAAATAGGTAGGTCGAAAATGACAAGCAGTAAACTTTTCTTGGAAGAGCATTACATTTTACTACATTTATCTATCTATGTTAAAGCTCACTATCTTGTGGAATTTAATCTATCAACGACTGTTTTCTCTATCAAGTACAACAAAACGGTTTGTCGTGATTTAGACTTTGTATCAAATTTATACTTGCCTCTAGCGGACTTCGCAAGTTCGGGATCTCAAAATTAGTTCTATTTTACGGAAGTAATTTTCTAACGTTACAAAATATTATTGTTTGAACATGAGGAAAATGATTTACCTTGAAATCTCCATAATTATTTTATATATATATATATGTATGTATGAATTGGTTGATTTTATTGATAGTATTCATGATAAAAGTTCCCTTCAAAATCTTCTTAAACCACTTTTAGCTAGAAACTACACGCTTGAGTTTTGGCCTTGAAACACCTAGCTAGAGAGGTTTGAATATAACCTAGCACCTTTGCGCTTAATACATGCTAGCTCTACTATTCAAGTTACCCCATTTTGACTTGTTACATATCCAAAATACTCTCACATTTATCTATGTAACAAATAAAAAAAAAAAAAAAGTAAAAATAACTAATAAGTTGCTTGATATTGTAGTAGGTGAATTCTACGGAATGTTGACTTTAAGCGAGCTTCATCAATAAACTTTCTTGAAACTTAGTAACATGTGTCATATACAAATCAAATAAAGAGAATGTGAGTGATCTTGACACCAATGGGGTGCCGGCTGAAGGCACTCAAATGCTCAAGTTAGTAAATTGATCTTAATATAAATGAATGTAGTAATTATAAAGCATCGTCAGATTGGAAGGAGTGTGCCGCAGAAAGAGAAGGGTAGAAGATTAACGGAGTCTTGACCGTATTGACTTGAAGATTGAATGGAGTAGAAATATTGAGATATTGAGTGTTAATGGGCAAAACCCCATATAATAAAACAATGCAAGTGGATTGTGAACAGTACACTAGGTAAGGTCTTAGGAAAAAGAAGTCGATCACAATGGACACAATTAAGTACCAAGTCTTTCCTTAGCCAGAACCTTTCCTAGACATATGTTTTCACACCACTATACTGAATCTATCATAGAAGAATTCAAATCTAGAGTAGAAAAATGAGAACACAAGAGAGAAAAAGAAGAAACCTCAAATGGCTTGCAAGAGATGAGCAAGAAAGATGGGATGCATTTTCCTCTTGGTGAATCCTCTATTTATAGGTGGAGGAGATGTCATGGGAACTTAATGCAGAGTAAATGTCATGATTAATAACTTGTCGGTTATAGAGTTTAATGACATAGTTAATGATATATCGGTTATAAGGTTTAATGGTATGGTTAATGACATATTGGTTACAGGTTTAATGGTATGATTTATGACATATCGGTTATAGGGTTTAATAGCATGGTTTATGACGTGTCAGTTAGAGAGTTTAATGTCATGGTTTATGATATGTCGATTACAAAGTTTAATATCTCTTCCGTTACAATTTATTTAAACCTCATATATTAAAAGCAATCAATCATCACTTAAAAAATTAGACCTTATCTAAGCTGGATCAACCAAGTTTCTGGGCTATCCACTTGTACCATGCATTGGGCTATTAGCCGGACTCAATCATCATATTGGGCCAATCTATCTCAACAAGCTTTGGGCTTACATTTTGGGCTTGGGAATTTTTGACCACTACAGATATGGTGATCAAGCACACCGAACGCTTTCTCACAAAGCAAGACTGTGATTCAAGTAGCAATGTACACAATGTGGACAATTTCAATGTGGTCTGCTAATGTGTCAACAAATTATGCTTAAATTTCTCCAGTTGAAAAACAATTTTCCCACTTCAATGTTGGTCTCTCTCTCACATCTAATTGGGAGTATAGTTAAGTAGTTTTGTTTTCCAAACCGTTCCTTAGAATCCTAACCTCAGAATTTTCGGTTGTTGTAACAGATACTTGTAATTAAAAAAATAAAATAAAATAAAGTAGGAAAAAGTAAAAACAATTTAAAAAAAAAAAAAAATAGAGTCCTCCTCCAAAGATATTTCTCCATGGACGGTCAATTAGAGAGGGTGGTACATCTTCCATTTTCAAGGTCCAACTCTATTTTCAATATCAAATACAAAATTAAATAGAATGTGTTCATCTGAAATCATTATTAATTTATAAATATAATTATTTATCTAATTATTATAAAATTTGATATTTTTTTAATAAAATGTTGAAAAGATTAAACTATCCTTACAACCTTTCCAACTAATTAAGTGTGTTAAGGCCAAATCTCCGGTCTCCAACCTATTAACATGTGTTCTTATGCTATAAGGGATGAAAATTTTCTTTTTTAGCTTATAAATAGTTAAATTTTGTCCAATTCAATTTTCCCTTCTAAACTTTTTCTAATAGAAATTTGCTTAACACGTGATTATTTTGTATTATTATAATCACCACCTCCAGATATCATTTCAGTTGATAGGATTATACGACCCGATCAATCTATAATGGAACATAGAATTTCAATAATAAACTAATTACAAGAAAATCATTGCTTCTAATTGATCAAATGTGACAAAGATAAGTGATATCATTTGGTGGATTCCTGTCTGTCAATCATGAGTACCACATTTATTATAATATTGTAACGAATCCATCTCTAGATTTTATTTTGTTTATTTTCATAACAACGGTTAATATAGTTCTCCACTTCAATAATGATATATATACATGATACATTTCAGGTGTTATAATAAATATTATATTTTAATTATTAGATGAATTTAAAAGTTGAAATAAATATATTTGTTTAAAAGAAAATACTTTTTAAAACATTAACTATCAAAATATAAATATGATATAATATCAATCAAGAAAAGTTTAGTTTTTGAATAAAAAGTTCATATGAATTAATTGTAGAATCTATGGAGATTTGGTTAACATCCAACCGCACATTTAAAAATTTGAAGTACGAGACAGTGCTTCATTACAATCTCAAAAGTTACTTGTCTGAAACAAAAGCAATCAATTAAATTTAATTAATGAATTATGTTGATCAAAGAAGTGATATTAAAATTAGCGTTATCGGCTTTTCAAAAAAAAAAAAGTGTGATCAGCTTCCGCCAATAATTTCCTTCACTGGCTGATGTAACTGTTTATATTAGGTCATTTTGTGGCAATATCATCTAACAATTGTTCATCTAACAATTGTTAACAATTCAACACGTCGTAATTGTGGAAACCGCCTTCAAATTTATAGTCACGCTTATTAATTGTTTTACCTGTTGTTGATGTGATGTTATCAACATTTCAATTATTGTCACATATAATACAATTTAAATGTACATCAACTCTTAAAAATATTAAATTCAAAATTAAAAATATCTTACATAGTTGTAAGAGATTTCATGAATAAGTATCTACAAGAAATAACTTTTACATTACACATTTTTATAGGAATCAAGACTTTTTATTATTTCCAAACAATAGATAGTTATTGCTTATAGATTATGTATAATAGTGTGTCCATAATGTTAGATGTACTAATGTAATACAATTTACATTAGATTTTGAAAAAAAAAAAAAAAACAAATGCAACAAAGACTTCAAATTAAATGTTTAACTAGTCATTTTTTTTTTAAGGCTAATACCTTACGGCTTGATGACTATCATGACCTATTGAAATGGATCACTGATATGTGGTCCGAAAAATTATTCTCCCAATTGGGGAGAATGTAACTTCTACCAAAAGAAGACTAACAACTCACACCTTGTATTATAAAAAATAATATATTACCTAAATTTTTGACCTCTTAAGGTTAAGGAGGGTACTCAATCACTTTTACCAAATGATGGTATGTAATGTTTAACTAGTTATTTGATATAATAGTTTTTAAGAAAATGAAATCACGTCTTGTTGAGTTATAGACATAAATTATTTACTAAATAAACGGGTCAAGAACCCTTAATTCAATGTTAAATTTGATTTTGTGTAAGTAAAATACCATTCAAAATTTATTTATTTAGTTATGTTAGAAATAATAATAAAATAATATGCAAGTATGTAGCTCTTCAATTTGCCATCCCTTTGTTTAAAATAAAAATGATAATCAACAGTCCATGAAATTGCTTCCAAAAATATAAGGACTTAAATTGTTATACAATATGGGAAAAACAAGCCATTTTTGTCACTGTAAAATAAAGATAAATTAATATATCAATAATAATGCCCAATCAATTTGAGAACATAATTAATTTACACATAACTCTACTTGAAATATTGTTCCATGACATGAAGAGAGGTACAATTTCATCCATAGTAGAATATGTGCTCGCAAATTTCAAACAAATACTAATTAATTTCCATATGACATTCATAGATAAGATCACTCCTTAAAAAGAAGAATTTCATCTTGATAGGCTCATCAATTTATCTCCTATAATTTAAACAAATAATTTGCAGTTTAATGATTAAAACTAAACAACATCAAGCACAGTGTATAGGGTAATAATTTGGACAAATAGATAAGTCCAACTTTCACCTGCGATTTCAATAACTGTGTTCACTATTTGATGATAGGTAGACTATGAAATCAGATGAGAATATTAACGATTCTTGAAGGAATTTAGAAATTATTTGTCGAAACTATGTTTGCTAAGAAAACATGAACTACAACACACAAAATCAGCAATCCATGAAATCAAAATCATCAAAATATCAAAAAATATGCTCTTTCTAAACTTAATCAAACCAACATCTAATGGGATATGTTAATAAAATGCATTCATTTCGTTTCTTAAAATTCTAATTGGAAATAATTGTACTGCCTATTGTATTAAAATAATTCTAATTAAATAAAATCATATATCATTAACAAAATTCACTAAAATTCAATTACACATACCTTAAACAAAGAAGATAAGGGTTCATTTTGGTGCTTATGATGCAGGCTCCTGAAGCCTCCGTGGAGGGGCGGATACTACCAAATTTGGATCTGTAATATATCTCGGAATTGTTTTAACAAACTTACGATTTCAATAACTGATGATGAATTTGAATTTGTGTAAGTTTTTGAGTATTTATTTCAATTTGTATAAATGCTTTTAACTAGTATCACTTCCCATGAACGCAACTAAATAGTTTTCTTTTTAATTAATAAGTTTTTCAAAAAGTATTATAATTCCAATTGATGATTTTTCCTTTTCAAATTTCATCTATTTATTTCAACTAAAATGAAATTTGGAAAAAGAATATATACACAAGTTTGCAACACAACAGAGCTTTGAAACTTGGACAAGACTTTTGCTATAATACTTTTGAAGAAAACGAAATCATATTTAATGATTTAACTATTGTTTTTTTTTTTCTTTTAAAGTAAAAAATATATATTAATTATCAAATAAACAATTGTTTTGCTTTTGCATTAAATAAAAAAATAATAATTAAAACATAAAAAAGCCAACTCGACCATGGTTACAATCACCCCAATCAAACTAACCATAATCAATCCAAAAACAAACAGTTAGATTAACCTAATCCAACGGCTATCATAGCTTCAATTACGATGGAGAAATAGGGTTAGAAAAAAAAAATCTATCTCCCCCCACCCAAAAAAAAAAAGAAAAAAAAACCCAACTTGATGGATTTCCGTGTCAATCTTATCAATTAATTGATGAATCAATAAATCAACCCAGGGCTAGGGTTTTGTAGCAGATGGAAATGGACTATATCTCAAAGTTTCCTCACAATCATGTGGATCGACGTCCAAGAAAGAGACCTTGATTAGCTTGGGAAACCCCTCTAATCCAAACAAAGGTACAATTAATTGATGAATCAAGGGATAATCCCAATTTTCTCCCTGTAGTTTGACGAAATAGCTAAAATCCCCCTTACTTTAAAAAATCGTTTAAAGTATATGAATGAGAGATTTTAGCTATTTCGTCAAACTACAGGGGGAAATTGGGATTATCCCATAAATCAATCTTGCATTTGGATTTTTTTGAAGAGTTTTGAAAAAGTTAGAAATAAAAAAAAAAAAAAAACTATTTTTAAAAGAACTTTAAAAAAATTGATATTTTTCAAAACCTCAAGGGTTAAATGAAGTTTTTCTATTAATTTATTATTTCTTAGTTTGCGACTGTGTAACATACTCATAATTATGTAAACTGCATGTCGGAAGAGGGTCACATGAGGTATGACATGAAATATCAACTGAATAATTATGTAAATTATTAGCTTCTATTTTTAATTGCCGCTAGCTATATATGAGTACTTTACCCGTAGTTGTTTTATAGTGTGGCTCATTGGCTCTCATAGAATACAAGAAAAACAGTTCTGTTTCTTTTCTTTCAAATTGTCGCTAGATATAGGTCTCACTCCATGACTTTTGTCTCTGTCGAACTGTAGATAAAAATGTATGGACAGTTTACACTTGCCTCTTTGTTTATGTTCAGTAGAAAGGTCTAATAAGGCTGTTACTATCATTTATAGATGATAAGAACATTTGAAACGGAAGTGTATGACACACCAGTCGCTAAGTCGTACATAAAATCAAAGATAATATTTGCCTTTGACAACATATCTAGAATAGGTACTCCTCTCTAATAGTTATATTGAAAATGGCAAAAATCATTTTAGTCTTTAAATTTTAAGAAATGATCAAATTTTTAACTATATTTTAAAAATGATCAAATCAAATCATCCCTAACATTTTAAAAAAATGTCAAATTAATCTCTACCATCAGTTAACTTTTGATCGAACCTAATGGATAACATGGTGGACAGGGTAAAATTGTTATTTCCAATTACGCTCCAAGATGATGACACGTGTATGAACTAGATAAATTAAAAAAATAAAATAAAATTATCATTTCCAAGGGTAACTGAGTTTTTTTCACGTTTGCTGTTAAATGTAATCATCAGTTGATTGATGAAAGATGCTAATTTGGTATTTTTTTCAAAAAGTTATGGATGATTTGATCATTTTTTGAAACATAGTTAAAAATTAGATCATTTCCCAAAATTTAGGGACCAAAATAATTTTTATCCTATTGAAATATCTAATCATGTCTTAGATATTTCATTTTACGCTTTATTTTTTCACACTTTTGTAAAGATATTTGAAAAAAATTAAATTTTTAAAATTTTTAAGACAGTCCATTTTATTTTGAAAACATGATTAAGGAAAAATCTTAAACCTTTTGTAAATGAGAATTCACTTTTTTTTTTTCTTATTTAGATTTTAGTGATTTGTTATTTGAAAACTAGCTAGCTTTGAATCAATTATTATAAAAACAAACCACCATCCAATATGGTTTGATGGTAAAGAATTTGCACAACCTAGAATATATGTATGAGATTTGGGTAGAATCTATTCCATGTGATATCTGAAAAAAAGAAATATTACAAAGATACATACTGATATGAATATGTTAAACGGAAACAGTTAGATGATTTTATCTCAAAAACTTACAAAAGCAAACAGCTAATGGTAAAAATAGTTGATCGGGAATCGATGATGGCATAATGTTATGCACACATCAAAAATGACCCCATCAATTACCAATTAATTAAAATTATTCATTATTAATTATAAAAAAATTATATTTAAAAAATACACATTTATTTCAAGTATTTAATGTACTTCCTCTTCATGTATGTGATAAAGATTCAAGTCACACTAGTCCTTATCATGAAAATAGATATCTGTCGATGTAAATACGAGTAGATTTTTAGGCTATGCTTGAATTATTTAACTATGGTAGATTATTATAAATTTCTAATCATGTATTAAATTACCTTGTAAGTAATTTATTAAAAAAATAAAGAAAAAGAAAAACACAAGCTTGGTGCAATATAAAAAATCTTTATTGCTCAAAATGTATTAATATATATGTATAGGATTTTTATAATCCAGTATACCTGATTTTAAAAAGTAAAGATCAATCAGTCAAATTCATCTATTGCATTATCTCTCCTAAAACAAATCATCTTTCCTATTTAATTCAAATGCAATGGATGAATTTGATTGGTTGATCTTTATTTTTTAAAATCAAGTACAACTTATTATAAAAGCATTCTATTATTATGAAAGATGGATAAACACCAATTTAAATAATATTATTGGTGGATAAACACCAATTTTAACAACAATATTTTAGGTTGAAGAGGTGGATTAGTTTATCAAAATTTTCTATATATATGTTGCCTCTCTTTTGATTTTTTCACATGTAAAAAAAAATCTCTCTCAAACTTTCTAATATCAAGTAAATTTCCTCTCTCTCCTCTTTTACTAACCCACTTTCATATTTGTTATTATCTTGTTTGTGTTATTATATTCACATGTTCTTTTATCTCTACTCATCTTTTATTTTATTTCATTAATTTTAGAATATGTTATCAACACAATCCAAAATCTAAAGTTCTGAACAAATTCAATCAGAACTTGAAATTTTGGATTCCAATTTATCATAACCTAAAGTTATCGATACTCTAACTTTAACTGAGAAGTTTAGCTATGTCAACTCAATTAATATACAGCTTTGTTGACTCGATTATTATACTAACTTCATTATCATTATTATTATTATTATTATTATTATTATTATTATTATTATTATTATGCATTGCATATCTAATTATTTGACTTTATTTATTTACTATTATATACTATATGTGCGGCCTTGCCACCACTATTTACTGTTTTTAGTACGCATTACATGTACGACTATGCCGGCTCAATATATCATTCACATTAACAAATTATAATTGATTATCTTATTTCTCTATATCTTTATATTTTGTGTTTTTGTTTTCTTTAATTTATAATGTATCAGAATCTGAAATTTTGGATTTCAATTAATGGAACCTAAAGTTCTAAATTTATATTGTTAAAACCTAAAGTTATCATTTTTTGATATAAAAGTATATATAAAATTTTTAGCAACCTAAAGCTCTAGATATGTTCATAAATGAATTATTATGTACAATTTCATTTGAATATAATATTAATATAATTTACCACTTTGGTTATATCACTAATTGTGTTATTTTATGTGTATAGATATGTTAAATATTGCAAAACTAGAATTTGCCCTACTTGATATTTCTAGAAAGAACTATCTTTAATGGATCCTTCATATAGAGTTGTACCTGCAATATAAGGTCTTAGCTAATACTATTAGAGAGAATTATGAAACATCTCTAAACGATAAAACAAGTGCAATGATCTTTGTCCGTTGTCATTTACATAAGAGCCTGAAGACTCAATATCTCACAATTAAAGATCCACTGACTTTGTGGAAAAATCTAAAAGACAAGTATGACCATTAGAAAATTGTAATCCTCTATAGAGCCTGACATGAGTAAAGCAATTTAAGACCCTAAAATTTTAAATCCGTTGCTAACTATAATTCTACCATTTAAGATAACCTTATAGTTGAACTTATATGGTGTAACACTAACTTATGTAGATATGTTGGAAAAGATATATACTACTTTCCATACCTCTAATGTGCTCCTGTGGCAACAATGTAGAGATCGCAGATTTACAAAATATTCTAAACTAATCTCATGTCTTTTAGTGGCAAAATAGAATAATGGGCTTTTGATAAAAAATCACGAACTCCACCCAGCTAACGCAGTAGCACTTCCAGAAGTAAATGCTAGTGCAAACAAAGGTCGTGGACATGGATGTGGTTATCATGATCATGGTGGTTATAAACTTTTAGGTCATTGAAACTAGAAAAACATCCCTCGTAAGTGGAATGTTTATAATGGCAAATATAACAATGGCAAAAATATAGAGAAAAAGGCCCTTAAAAATTATGAAGATTTTTGTTTCAAATGTAGCATGTTTAGGCACTGGTCACATACCTACCATATAGTCAAGTACTTGGTTGATCCATATTAGGCCTCTGTAAAAGGGGAAAGAAAAGAAAATTGATACAAATTTTGCATATCAAGATAATGATCCCATAAACATTACAAGTTTGGACTTGTCAGATTTCCTTAATAATGCGGATAGAAAAAGGGATTACTCAATTGGCGATAAAATATCCATATCAATTAGGAAGTTGCCTACCTAATATTACAATGTTTACTTTTGTGTCTTTTTGCTTAGAAATTATGTTAGCACACACTTTTGTACCCTACTAAAAGGAAGATAATTTTTTTGCTATGTATTTTGTTATCAATGATGTACTAACATATAGTTTCTTTAATGAAAGACGAATATAGATGAATTATCTATTTTTAAAAAGGAAGGTGTAAATATATGTAACGTTGACAGTGCAACAACACATACTATTCTTCAGAATAAGAAATATATCTTAAATTTATCAACAACCAAAGCTAAATTAAATATTATATCAAGTCCTACAAACTTAACAAAAGGTTTTGAAAGAGCCATAATCTTGTTAATAAATAGTACTAAATTATGTATCAATAGTGCATTACACTCAAGTAGATCCAGAAGAAATCTACTCAGTTTCAAAAATATACGTAGTAATGAATATCATATTGAAACTACAAATGAGAAGAATGTTGAATATTTATGCATCACTAGAAATATCTTAGGCTAGAAGCTTATTTTAGAAAAGCTCAAATCTTTCTCACCTAGGTTGTATTATCTAATTATAAAATCAATTGAAACTTATGCAGTTTCGAGCCAAAAGCTTTCAAAACCAATAACATTTCGATTTTGACATGACTGTCTTGGTCATCCAGAATTTACATGATGCGTAGGATCATTAAAAATTCTCATGAACACCAATTAAAGAACCTGAAGATTCTATTATCCAATGAAAATATATATACTATTTGTTCACAAAGAAAATTGATGTTTAAACCATCCCTTTTTAAGATTGATTTTAAGTCTCCATCTTTCTACAAAGAATTCAAGGATACATATGTGGACCTATTCATCCATCCAACAGACCATTTCATTATTTTATAGTATTGATTAATGCATCCACAAGGTAGTCACATGTATGTTTATTATCTAGTCGTAATAATGCTTTTGCTAGATTGCTTAGATTATTAGACTTCGAGCACAATTTCTAGATTATCCAATTAAGAACATACAACTAGATAATGCTAGTGAATTTACATTGAAAATATTTTATGATTATTGCACATCGATTGAATTGATGTTGAACATCAGTCTCACATGTACATACGTAGAATGGTCTAACAGAATCATTCATTAAGTGCATCTATGTAATTGCAAGAGCTTTATCGTTGCAAACTAAATTGCTAGTTTCTACCTAAAGACATGTTGTTTTACATGTAGCAACATTGATTTGTCTTAGGCCCGCAGCCTATCACCAGCACTTTCTATTACAACTTGTACTTGGACACCAACCTGATATTTGTCATTTACACACTTTTGGTTGTGCCGTACAAGTTTCTATTGCTCCTCCTCGAAGAACCAAAATGGGACCCTAACGTTATTTGGGAATATATGTTGGCTTTAATTCATCTTCAATTATCAAATATCTTAAATCATTGACAGGTGATCTTTTTACTACCCACTTTGCAAATTGTCATTTTGATGAGACAATTTTCCCACCATTAGGGGGAGGAAAAATTTCTCTTGAAGAGAAACATGAAAAAAGGGTTACTATTGGAGAGAAAAATGAGCTGTCATGGAATATGATAACAATATCTCATTTAGATCCTCGTACCACCCAATGCGAAAATAAAGTATGAAGGATAGTCAATCTCCAGATGATTATGAAGCATTTGCTAGAAGCATTTACTGACGTTGCTAAAGTAACAAAATCATACATACCAGCTATCAATGCACTAACTAGAATAATTGTTCCTATACAACAATGTAATTGGAATACAGCAAATGAATCACCTACTGCACGCCAGAAGTGTGGTAGACTAGTTGGTTCGAAAGATAGTATTCCCTGGAAGTGGAGAATGAAGAGTTCTGATTATGTTAAAAATAATACTCAAGTTACAAAATATATATTCTCTGAAAAATCAACTCCAGAAGAGTTACCAGTCTTTGAGAAGACTAAAATGCCAATGAATTGTGGAAAAGGTGTGTGAAATCGTAATGAAACAATCATTGATGATATATTTTCATATACAATATCTTTTGAAATTATAAACAATGATTATGAACCACATACGATTGATGAATGTAGACAAAGATACAACACATGCAATTCAAGCAGAATTGAGTTCGTTAGCCAAACATTAAGTATTTAGACTTGTAGTTCAAACACCTGAAGATGTCAAACCTGTTGGATACAAATGAGTATTTGTACGGGAACGTAATGAGAAAATAAGATTGTAAGATATAAAATAAAGCTTGTTGCATAAGGTTAGACCAGGAATTGATTATGATGAAACATATGCACTGTGATGGATATAATTACTTTTAGATTTTTAACAAGTTTAGCAGTTTCAAAAAGGCTCCAAATACGTCTTATGAATGTAGTGACAACATATAGTCACTTGATACTGATATATACATGAAAAATTTTGAAGGATTTAAAATGTCTAAAATATACAAACAAAAAGCCAACAATGTTTATTCAATTAAATTGCAACAATCTGTATATGGATTGAAACAATCTGGGCAAATGTAGTATAATTATCTTAGCAAATATCTAATAAATGAATGATATGTTAATAATCCTATCTACCCATATGTGTTCATATAGAAAATAGAATCTGGATTTGCCATTATTACAGTTTATGTTGATGATATGAATTTAATTGAAACAGCTGAAGAGCTTTAAAAAACCGCTGACTATTTAAAATGGGAATTTAAGATGAAAGACTTGGGACAAACAAAATATTGTCTTGATCTTGAAATTGATCACAAATCACATGGAGTACTAATCCATCAATCAAGATATATTGAAAAAATCCTAAAACAGTTTAATATAGATAAAGCTTATCCATTGAGTACCTTTATTGTTGTTCGATCTCTTAATCCTAAAAATGATCCATTTCGACCTAAAGAAGATAATAAATAGATACTTGATCCAGAAGTATTATATCTAAGTGTCATTGATGCTTTATTATATTTAGTATAATGTACTAGACCTGATATTACTTTTTTAGTGAATCTGTTGGCCAAGTTCAGTTCTGAACCAACACAACGTCACTGGAAATGAAATCAAACATATTTTTTGTTATCTTTGTGGAACAACAGATTTGAAATTATTCTATTCAAAATCTGATAATGGTGCGGGTTTGATTGATTATGCTGATGTTAGATATCTTTTAGATCTTCACAAGGCTTGTTCACAAATTGGGTATGTTTTTATTTATAATGATACAGTAATTTCATGGTGCTCCACAGAATAGATTTTTGTTGCCACATTCTCCAATTATTCTGAAATTCTTGCACTTCATGAAACAAGCCAAGAATATATATGGTTGAAATCTGTCATTCATCATATTTAGAGTGCATATGAATTATTTATTACTTCAAATTCCCCAACCATCATATATAAGGATAATGTTGCATGTATTACTTAAATCAGATGAGGATACATTAAGGGAGACAAAACTAAACATATCTTACCAAAGTTTTTTTATACTTATAAGCTCCAACAAAACCAGCAAATTGATATTAAATAAATACGCTACCCAGATAACCTTGTAGATTTATTCATCTAAACATTACCAACATCAACATTCGAAAAATTGACTTATGGCATTGGAATGTGTCGAGTACGTAAACAACATGATTAATTATGAAGCATCCTTTCAGGGGAAGTATATTAAATCTCCATGCACATATATGCACTGCACTTTTTTTTTTTCGATCAGGTTTTGTCCCATTGGATTTTCTTGATGAGGTTTTTAATGAGATAGTACCTTAAAGTACTTCTGAATACCATTACATCTAGAAGATGATTGTATATTTTTGTGTTTGATCCACTAAATCATAAAATATCTTTTGTTTCGGTTTTTATCATATTGAGTTTTTGCTGATAAATCTTAAATTAGTGTATATACAAGGGAGAGTATTGTGAAAGATGGATAAACACCAATTTAAATAATATTATTGGTGGATAAACACCAATTTTAACAATAATATTTTATGTTGAAGAGGTGGATTAGTCGGTCAGATTTTCCTATATATATGTTGCCTCTCTTTCGATTTTTTCACAGGTTAAAAATCTCTCTCAAATTTTCTAATATCAAGTAAATTTCTCCTCTGTCGTACTTTACTGTCCCACTTTCATATTTGTTACTTTTTCTTTTCTTTTCTTTTCTTTTTTGTTATTATCTTGTTTGTGTTATTATATTCACTTGTTCTTTTATCTCTACTCATCTTCTATTTTATTTCATTAATTTTATAATATATATATGTATGTCAAGTTTAGACAAACATTTTAAGTTGCTTAACATTTCTGCTTTTCTTAGTTTCTACTTAAAAATTCTAATTAATAAAAAAGGTAAAAATAATTCAAGAGGATCTCAAATTCAAGAGAGTTAGAGAAAAGGTGTTAAAGTCGAGTTACATCGTTCCAATTTTTACAAGTAGAACTTAGCAGTGCGTGTATTACGTATTGCTCGCGGTGTAATTTTAAATGTTAAAAGTGAGAGAAGCATTGTTTATCAAAGTGAGCTCATTCTGTTTAAAAAAAAAAAAAGGTGGGCTCAATATTGATTGATAGACATTAAACTGTTCTTCTTTTAGTAAACAAAAAGACGACTAATTAATTGTACATACGATTATCATCAATAATTCCAAAGAGAGTCACGGAGACAGAGACACCGATTTGATATTGCAGGTCATGCCTACTTATTACCCTCTTCGGAATCATAATATACATAAATATTTATCCATATATTTCTAAACAGCAACAAGCACCAATCTGCTCTGATGTCTATCCGAGATGATTGACCGGCACGAGGATGAGAGGGGTCTTTTTAGAGAGGTTAAGACTCATACCACAAGCCTCCTCCATGTTGATACTTTCCTCTGTCATTCCATCGGGTAATTTCCAATTGAAACAATACAAGAGATTTGCAAATGCAAGCTCCGATGTTGCTAGCCCCATCTGTATTCCAGGACAAATTCTTCGACCAGATCCAAATGGTAAAAACTCAAAATGTTGTCCTTTATAATCAACAGAGTTATTCATAAACCTTTCCGGATAGAATTCTTCAGGATTCTTCCAGTATTTAGGATCTCTCCCAATTGCCCAAACATTAACGTGAATTTGAGTTTTAGGGTCTATATCATAACCACAAACTTTAAAGTGGGATATCGTCTCTCTAGGAAGCAGCAGAGGAGCAGGAGGATGCAATCTCAAAGTCTCTTTGATAATCATTTTTAGGTATGGAAGTTGATCGATATCATCTGGGCTAACTCTTCCTTTCTTTCCAATACAGTTTCTGACTTCATCTTGAGCTTTTTTCATTATTCTTGGATTCCTAGCAAGTTCTGCCATGGCCCAGATTACAGTAATTCCACTGGTGTCTACTCCACCCAAAAATATATTCTGGTTTGCAAACATGACAAGAAACAAATAGAGCATGATTAGATTTTGTTCTTTACTCTTCTATAAGAACAACACAAATAGATAATGTTCTAGAATTTGGAAATTAATTAAGCTGCTTACCAGGAGTAATGCCTTGATGTGATCTCTCATGAGGTGAACTTCATCTGATTTAGTTTGATGCCGCGCCAAGTTCAACATAACATCAATAATGTCTTCCATGTCTTCTATTCTCCTCTCAGGTTTAAGATGATCATCGATTGCTTTTTCATAGAAGGTATCCAATTGAAGGAAAACTTTCTCAAGCTTTGCATGATAACCATTAAGCCTATCAACTATCCAACCTACATAAGGAATGCATTCCTCTGAAGTGAATCCTCCCACTACGGACTCAGTTGCACGAACTAATGGTTCAAATTCTTTGTTATCCAAATTGCCCCCTCGAAACTTTTGCCCAAAAGCCATCCTGAATACTACACTTCCAGTGAGAGCATATATCTTCTCAGAAAGATCAACAGGAGTGGCAGAAGATGCTGATTCAGAGAGAGAATTGATAAGTGAGGCAACTTCTGCTTCCCTAATGAACCGAAATGATTGCACTCTCTTCGTGCTAAAAAGCTCGAGAACACATATCTTCCTTAATTGTCTCCAGTGATCACCGTATGGTGCAAAAGCGATGTCTAAACAGTCGTATGTAAGCTTCCGACTACCAGTAAGTTGTGCTCTACTGCAAGACTCAAGATCATGAATCTTTAAGACCTCTCGTGCTGTCTCAGCAGAAGAGATTATAACAAAAGGTATACGGCCAAATTTAAAAAGCATGACTGGACCATATTTCTGGGAGAGTTTCATGAAAGATTGGTGAGGCAAAGCACCAAGTTGGTGTAAATTGCCTAGTATAGGAAGTTGAGGAGGGCTTGGTGGGAGCAGCTTTTTGGGCCCTTTAACTTCCTTAATCTTTTTCAGGAGAAGCAGGAGAGGGATTAGAAGAAACAGGAGCCACATGGGTAAGCTGTAAAGAGCCATCTCAGGTTTAACTTGCACTAGGTTGCTCCCCCGATCATTTTTATAATTCAGCTAGCGGCTAAGCGGCATAAAAGCATGCGATAATATCACAGAAAGAGTAAATAAAATTACATATTCAATTATCATTATACCTGCCTCCCTTTGATAGGCGCCAATAACCCCATACCTGCCTCCCTTTGTAAGAGATATGGATTGGACATCCCATTCCATCAAATTTCTAATTATATAATATATAATATAATATAATATTTATATAATAATAATCATAATAATAATAAGTCTTTCCTTATTTATATGGATTGATCTTTCATTTTTATATGAATTTTTTTTATTTTTATGTGAATTTTTTTCTATCTTTATATGGGTGGATTTCTTTTAATTATAAATAGTTTTTCGGATCATATTACTAGTATCCTATCTTGATTGATTTCGATAATTCTTTAAATTTATCTAAGATATAATTTTATATTAAAAAAATAAATTTATTTTTTAAATGAATTAAGTGATTTATCTAATAAAAAAATAAGAAAGTTTTTTATTATTTTATTTTTTAAGAGTTTTTCATGATATCCCCAAAAAAGATAAGAAGATAAAGGCTCAGCAGCATACAAGTTGCAATAATATCATCCGCACTATGCGCTGATAATTCTGACAATGACTTGGAACTTTGTGGCATTTACACGTTTACAGTTCATTGGTGTCTACTTAGAATATTATAATTATCTTTTGTCTGGATTCCAATATCTCCAACTAAAGTCTTTGAATGCTGACGCCAGCAACTCTCATATGTCCGATTGTGTGATTGTGTTTGTATGACTTCAACATCCAACCATCAAATTCAAACATATATAGTATAATAACAACAATAATAATATTTCTTTTATCATTATACATGGATTGATCTCCCATTTTTATATATGTTTTTCTCTTATCTTCATATAGATAAATTCCTTCCAATTAAAAACAGTTTTATAAACTTTACCATTAGTATCCTATCTCGATTAATCTTTATAGTTATTTAGATCCATCTCAATTACAGTTCATATACTCAACATATATATATATATACATGTCCAAGTAAAGGCATATAGCTTCCCTGAAAAAAAGAAAAACAAAGGCATATAGCCACTCATGATTGAACTGGCCACTTCTTCGTTCACATCAATGTTACGAGAGTTGATGTTCACAGCGCACCTAATATTTAATCATACATAATCTTTAATCATAAGAGATTCCATCAAACCTATAATCCTTAGTGTTAGTATATAGAATGGTTATTACATTTTAATTATATAAAAAGTAAAAAACTGAAGACATATCAAGAATCCTTAGTGTTAGTATATAGAATGGTGATTACATTTTAATTATATAAAAAGTAAAAAACTTAAGGCATATCAAAAGGGCTTTTAAACTTTATGGAATTTATACTCTTTAGAATCAGCAAACCTTTTCTCCATTTTCTGCTCTTTAAACTTAAAAGCTTTTGTGTTTCAGTCTTCAAAAGTTCAAAATTGTTCCGTAACTTTGTTTTCTTCAAAGCTCTTTAATGTTTTTTTTTTTTTTTTTTTGAACTTTCTTAATGATTTTTTAATATTTTTCTTGAGAATAATATTCTGTCTTAATGTCCGTTAAATTTTTTTTTTTTTATAATAAGTGTTCATTTTGTTAATTGATTAGTTTTTATTTCTTTTTTTGTATTAATTAAAAAATTTTAAATTGAATATTTTAAAAGTAAAGGGTAAATAAGACATTTTAGAGTAAATTATAGGAGTATTTTCGATTTTATAAAGTTAAATCTCAGCTAACTGTTAAATAAAATGGAAAATCACTGTTGACAAGCTACAGTTATTATATGAATTTGTCAAATATTAAGCCATTATCTAAAAGCTCAAGATATTTACTACAATTAATCCATTATTCTTCAACTTGGGAAATTAAACAAAATCTAGGTCTGGTCAATATTTTTGCTAGGCTTGAGAGAAGAAAAAGATAATGTCAACATCTGAATTTAATCGACCAAAATTTTTGATCCAATACCTACAAATAAATTAAATAAGGCAAAGACAAGAGAAAATGAAGAGAAAGAACAGTTAATGCACAATGATTTTTACGTGGTTCAACCAGAACAACGCCTACGTCTACGACTGTGTTATTTGATTATTTTGACAGAGTTACAATATATTATTGCTTATTATTTCATATATGTTTACAATAAATTTTCAATTTTTATATATAGTGTGGGGCGTTACAATTTGAATACAAGTAAAATAGGAAAGAATCTCACATTGATTACACTTCCAAAACCAGCATCCACTATTTTAGGGATAGATTCCACTGACACAGGAATTTGAATTTATTTCCAACTTTAGTAGTTGACTCTTCCTCAATTTGGGTTGTTGCTTTTTTAGAAGATTCCCTTAATGAGTATTTCGAGTTGCAATCCGAAGCTTATTTTGGACGACTTCGAGCTGAGTATAAGGCGAGCTAGACCATAGTTGACCAGCAACCTGAAAACTGTACCAACAAATTAAGAGTTTGTTTCTGCGAGTTAAGTGTTGATGAACTGGACTTTTATCCACCGGGTCAATCCATTAAATCAATTTATTGGGTTTTTACCAGCTCACCTATGCAACTCTAAATATACCTACAACAAATAATTTGATCACCTGGTGTGCAAGCTTTTAGTAGATGAGTATGTTTTGAAGCTCAAGCACTATTGTAGTGTTGATGTTCTGGTCAATATTTTTACATTGAATGAGCTGAGAAAAGTATATAGTATGAGGCGTTATAATTTGAATACAAGTAAAATATGAAAGAATCTTACATTGATTACATTTCCAAAACTGGCATCCACTATATTAGAGATATATTCCACCGACATAGGAATTTGAATTTATTTCTAACTTCAGTAGTTGACTCTTCCTCAATTTGGGTTGTCGCCTTTCTAGAATATTCTCTTAACGAGTACTTCGAGTTGCAATCTAAAACTTATTTTGAACGACTTCGAGCTGAGCATAAGGCGAGCTAGACCATGGTTGACCAACAACCTGATAACTGTACCAGCAAATTGAGAGCTCGTTTTTGCGAGTTAGGTGTTGACGAATTGGACTTTTGTCCACCAAGTCAATTAATTGAATCAATTTGTTGGGCTTTTATAAGCCCACCTATGCAGCTCCAAATATACCCATAACAAATAATTCGATCACCTGGTGTGCAAGCTTTTAGTAGATGAGTATGTTTTGAAGCTCAAGCACTATTGTAGTGTTGATGTTCTGGTCAATATTTTTACATTGAATGAGCTGAGAGAAGTATAAACAGAAATTGTAATCATGACGATTCTAACAGTAGTTTTTTCAAATGTCGAGTGTGATGGAATTCATTATTTTTCAACCAAAAGATGCAAATACACCGGTCAACGAGTGGTAAACAATCTTAACTCTCTTCTTCAGCTGATTATTTTCAACTTCAGTTTTTTTAGTTCAACTTCATTTATTAAAAAAATAATTATCAAGAAATTTTTCAAATCCAGGATAATATAGAAATTTTAAAAATAATTATATTTTGAGATGTATACACAATATTAGAGGGGTGGAAATATCACCACTCCATTCCAAAAAACAACAACAACAATAATAATAATAATCAAGTCTTAATATTCATCTGATCTAGTGTTGAGGGTAAAAGAAGAAATATTATGAAAATTTGCTCTAGAAAGTAAAATAATCTGGAACTACACCCGGTTTTTTTATTAGATAAATCATTCTTTACCATTAATTTTTCATCCAAAAGATTAATATTTTCTATTCAAAATCATGAAATAACCAAAATACTCTTATTATGATCCTATAAAATTCCTCTTATACCCTTCAAATTTATATAATGAATAAACTATCATTTAAATTATTAATTAATCATAATATTAAGTAAAAAATAACATAATTTTTTTAAAAAAAAAAACCTAATTAACACAAAATCTAACCTGGAAACTTAATTAACATAAAAACCAACTTTCTCTCTCCACTGTCTCCTCTTCTTCTTCTTCCTCTTTTTATTTTGCTTCTTCAAAGTAGTCACCATCTCTCTCCTCTCTCTCTCTCTTCCTCCTCTTCTTCTTCTCTTTCTTCCTCTTTTTTCTTCTTCTCTTCTTCTTCTTCTTTTTCTCGAACTCAATTGAACCCAAAGCCGGGTTTGACAAACCCAATTTCTAGGTTCAATTGGGGTTTTTTTTTTTTTTGGATTTTTTTGGTTGATTAGATTTTAATATTTTTTTATTGATTGTTTTGGTATTTTTGCTGCTGGTTTTGATCTATGATTTGTTGGATTTTTTGTTGTTTTGGTTCAATAAAATGTTCAATTATTTTTAGGTTGATGTTCATTATTTTGGTTTACTAATTATTGAAAATTTGGATTGAATCCAAATCTTTAAAGTTTGAAAAGATCTGGGTTGATTTAACTCAGATCTCTCTTTTTTAAAAAAAAAAAAATTATTTTGTTTTAATTCAATTTTAATTCTTTCTTAATTTTTGATATTTTTTAATTTTGTTTAATCTAGATTTTTTTATTTTGCTTTTTCAATTTTTTTTTTTTTTGAAGTGAAGATCATCTTTTATTTTTAGATTTATTTTTAATTTTTTTGGTTTTAAATTTTAAACTCAAATTAAAATAAATAAAATTATTCATCAAATTATCATTATACCCTTTAAATTTAATATATATCGATTTTAGCCGATAGAAGAGGATTTATCTAATTAAAAAAAAGGGAATAGTTTTCGATCATTTTAATTTTTAGGAGGTTTTCATAATATCTCAAAAAACAATAAGAAGATTAGGTTAAGCGGCAGACAGGGTTGCGATAATATGAGAGAAAGAAGACAACGCTGCACTGTGCGCTGATAATTCTGAAAATGCCAGGGACCTACTTTTCTTGGAACTCTGTGGCATTTACGCCGTTTACAGTTCATTGGTGTCTACTTAAAATATTATAATTATCTTTTGCCTGGATTCCACAATCTCCAACTAAAGGCGTATCGCCACTCATGATTGAAGTGGCCACTCCTTCGTTCACATCAATGTTACCAGAGTTGATATTCATCCCATGCATAATATGTAATCATACATGATATTTAATCTTAAGAGGTCTCATCAAACCTTTAATCCTTGGTGTTAGTATGTAGAATGACGATTACATTTTAATTATATATAAAAAAAGAAAAAAAAAAAAACTGAAGGCATATCAAAAGGGCTTTTAGACTTTATAGAATTTATACTCTTAAGAGTTTAGAATCAACAGACTTTTCCTCCAGTTTCTGCTCTTTAGACTTGAAAGTTTTAATGTTTCAGTATTCCAAGTTCATAATTGTTCTGCATCTTTGTTTTCTTCAACGTTCTTTGAGGTCTTTTTTTTTTTTTTTCCTTCTTTTTTTTTGACTTTTCTTAATGATTTTTTAATATTTTTCTTGAGAACAACATTCTGTCTTAGTGTTCATTGAGTTTTTTGTTTTTTGTTTTTTTTATATTAAGTGTCCATTAAGTTTATCGATTGTTTTTTTTTTTATTCTTTGAGAATTATTGATTGGTTTTTATTATTTGATTATTAATTAAAAAATTTTTAACTGATTATTTTAAAAGTGAAGGGTAACCAAGACCTTTTAGAGTAAATTATATGGGTGTTTTCGATTTTGTAAATCAAATCTCAGGTCAATTGTTAAATGAGATAAAAATTACTGTTTATAAGGATAGTTGCAATAATTATATGGATTTGTTGAATATTAAACCTTTATCTAAAAACTCAGGATAGTTTACAGTAATTAATCTATTATTCTTCAACTTGGAAAAATTAACAGAATCTGGGTCTGGTCAATATTTTTGCTGGGCTTGGGAGAAGAAAAAGATAATTCGATCACCTGGTGTGCAGCTTTTAGTAGATGAGCATGCTTTGAAGCTCAAGCACTATTGTAGCGTTGATGTTCTGGTCAACATTTTTACATTGAATAAGCTGAGAGAAGTATAAATAGAGATTGCAACCATGACGATTCTAAAAGCAGCGTTTTCAAATGTCAAGTGTGATTGAATTCGTTATTTTTCAACCAAAAGATGCAAATACACCGGTCAATGAGTGGTAAACAATCTCGAACTTTCTTCTCCGGTTGATTATTTTCAACTTCAGTTTCTTTTTTTTTCGGTTCGTTTCAACTTCATTTTAAAAAAAATTAATTATCAAGGAATAAAAATTTTAAAAATAATTATATTTTGAAGTATATATACAGTATCAGAGTGGTTGAAATATCATCACTCTATTCTAAAAGACAATAATAATAATACTAATTATAATGATTTTGGTGGGTCGATTCTCCTGATTTTAGGAGTAGTATTCCGGACAGTAACAATTAGATTTATAAGTTTTAATAATTATCCGATCTAGTGTGAAGGGTAAATAATAATAATAATAATAATAATCACAATGTTCTAATATTTCCTTCTTTATTTTGTAATCATCATTAGGATAACTTCAATACTTCGAGATAAAGTAGCATAATTTTGACATATATGGGAGTGAAAATTATTTCTAAAATTACAAAGATTTAAAGATGATCGATCTCATCTTTCTAACAAGGAAGGATTTTCTGGGAAAAAGGAAAATTTGCTACAAGTAGAAAGCACAAACAGAAAATTGAGAGATGCAATCTCACTTTAGCTAGTTGTTATTATAGGTCACACACACCACCTTATTAGATAACAGCTTTCAATCTCCAATGTTTACTAGAGGTAATTGAGTGGCACAAGGTTGAGAGGTACCCTTCTGGCAAGTGTGAGGCACACGCCGGTTTCCTTCTCCATGTTGAGATCTTCCTCCTTCATTCCATCGGGCAATTTTCAGTTGAAACGGTACAAGAGATTTGCAAGTACAATCTCAGACATTATTAATCCCAAGTGAATTCCAGCACAACTTCTTCCACCAGACCCAAATGGCAATAACTTGAAATGTTGCCCTCTAAAATCAACGGAGTTATCCACGAACCTTTCTGGATAAAATTCGTCAGGTGTCTTCCAGTGTTTAGGATCTCTTCCAATTGCCCAAACATTAATTTGAATTAATGTTTTGGGATTAATATCATATCCGTTAACCTTGAAGTGAGATATGGTTTCTCTTAGAAGCAAAAGTGGGCAGGAGGATGCAATCTCATAGTTTCTTTAATGATCATTTTAGGTATGGAAGTAAGTCTTCTTTTATTTCCAATACAGCTTCTGACTTCATCTTCTGCCTTTTTCATTATTCTTGGATTCTTAACAAACTCCGCCCATACTACGGTAATTGCACTGGTGTCCATTCCACCCAAAAACACATTCTGGTACACAAAGGTATATAGCAGGAAAATCATTTCATTAGAATGTTACTACCAATAACAACACATTTGTGATTGTGACTGTTGTGCAATTCAAGATACAAATAATAAAGCATGAAGAAGAATGAACAAAATTATAGTGATTCCATCGTATACCAAGTTGCTCCCTTTTGACTTGTGATATATATCCAAAATACCCTCACGTTTATATATGTAACAAACAAAAGAATAAAACACGTAAAAATAACTCATAAGTTGCTTGATAGAGTGGTCAAGTACCTTCGACATTTCCTCACAAAGCAAGGTTATGGTTCGAGTAGCAATGTCCCTAATACAGACAATTTCAACCTGGTCTATCTATGTATGGGCAAATTACACTTAAATTCTTCCAAATGAAAAACAATTTTCTCACTTTAGTGTGGATCCCTTTCTCCCATTTAGTTAAGAGTAAAGTTAAAAAATATTATCTTCCAAACCATTTTTTATAGTCTTAATAGAGATACCAGCTGTTATAGTAGGTAATTATAACATTAAAAAAAAAAAAGTAGGAAAATGTGAAAACAATTAAAAAAAAAAAAAATAGAGTCCACCTCCAAAAACATTTCTCTATGGATGGTCAATTAGAGAGAGTGGTACATCTTCCATTTTCAAATTCCAACTTTATTTTCAATATCAAATACAAAATGAAATAGATTGTGTTTATATAAAATAATTATTAACTTATAAATAATTATAAATTTTGATTTTTTTTAATAAAATGTTGAAAAGATTAAACGACGCTTATAACCTTTCCAACTAAGTGTGTTAAGGTCAAATATCTGGTGTCCAACCGATTAACATGTGTTTTCATGTTGCAACAGAATAAAATTTTCTTCTTTGGCTTATAAATAGTTAAATTTTGTCAAATTCAATTTTCCCTTCTAATTTTTTCTAATAAAAATTTGCTCAACATGCGATTATTTTGTATTAACATAATCACTACCTATAGATATTGTTATAGGTATTTTTTGGATTCAATAAATGGGCTGGCAAAAGCCTGATTAAGGCCCAGCAAGTCGACCCAATGAAGTGGCCCAACTGACAAGGTCCGGTTTATCAACATCTAGTCCATGTGAGCTCTTCAGTTCGCACGGCCGTTATTCACATATCGTTGCCTGTATTATACAGTTCGCATTATGCACAACTCGTTATTCAGAGCGAAGTCCAGCTTAAGACTGTTTAATGCAGTTTATAGCTCGCACAATGACCAGTTAGACAAGGAGATCTTCCAGAAAGATAATAACTCAAATTAATTGTGATTCTTCTACCTAGGGGTGGGCAACACCTTGTTCGGATTGATTCCAATTGGATCCGATCTGAACATAATAAATTTGCGGATCGTCATTTTTGGATCCGAACATGATCCATCAAGGGGAAGGAACCAATCTAATCCGAACACCCAGTCTGCGGATCGGATCGGATCAGTTCCATGTTTGAACATCTGCTTTCAATTTCAATGTATACTTCAAAACCTTCTTCTATCTTCCTTAGTTTCGAACAACTCAAAATGCTCCCAACAATTTGACTTAAACCTACGACTACTTTCATTCTTCATCTTCTTCTCTATTTTTGTTGTCACCCCAAGATTTTGATTTTTTTCAATCGAATTAACATCATCAATATCAAATTCAAACTCCTCACCACTCTTTATACTTTTTCTCATCTATTCACAGCAACAATAACATATATATATAAAATCAGCAAGTGAAATATGTAACTCAACAACAGAACACAACAAACAAGCATAGAAATCTCTAAAACACTAACACCCAATCATGTAAATATCAAGCTAAAGCTGCAAATAGACTCACCAAGCTGCTGAGATGAGAGTGAGAGATGAGATGATAGGGTTAGTTTAAGTGGACTTTATATAGGGGCATATGAAATTACGTATATACCGATGTTCACGGGTTCACGAATCAGATCGATTTTAGATACCTTGATCCGATCCGATCCGTGAAACATGGTGTTTTCACATGTGAGGATCCGAACACCTTACCTTTGAATATATGATTTGATCCGAACACCCACGAATCGGATCGAATCAGGGTGTTCGGATCGGTTTCATATTTTTGTGCTCACCCCTACTTCTACCAGAATTAGAAATAAATTCAAATTCAAACGCTGATTAATGTGATCCCTAATTTGTGGAGCAGATTCCTGATTCAGTGTTAACCGATTAGGAAGTGTAGCTAACGTATGATTCTTTTCCTATTTTATTTCAATCTAGATTATAAACGTCTCTCTCTATAAATAGAGGCTGAACTAATTGTAACATATATACAGATATACAGAAGCAATAATAGACTATTTTTCTGCAGAATTATTGAGAGGAACAACTATGGACGTAAACACACTTGCTGAACCACGTTAAAAATTCTCCTTGTACGTTGTTTTTCTTCTCTGCTTTCTACTTTTTTTTTTGTTTTTTACTTTATTTCACATTGATTGCAGGTATTATGCGTTGAACCGTCGTCGACCAAAAATCAACACCGACAGATATCATTTTAGTTGATAGGATTTTATGACTCCATTTATCTATAATGGAACATAGAATTTCAATAATAAACTAATTACAAGAAAATCATTGCTTCTAATTGATCAAATGTGACAAAGATAAGTGATGTTATTTGGTGGATTCCTGTCTGTCAATCATGAGTACCACATTTATTATAATATTGTAACGAATCCATCACTGGATTTTATTTTGTTTATTTCATAATAGTGGTTAATAAAGTTGAAATACATATATTTGTTTAAAAGAAAGTACTTTTTAAAACATTAAGTATCAAAATCTAAATTTGATATAATATTAATCAAGAAAAGTTTACCTGTTGAATAAAAAATTCATATGAATTAATTGTAGAATCCATGGAGATTTGATTAACACCCAACCACACATTTAAAAATTTGAAGTCTCAGACAGTGCTTTATTACAATCTCAAAAGTTACTTGTAAGAAACAAAAACAATCAATTAAATTTAATTAATGAATTATGTTGATCAAAGAAGTGATTTATCAGCTTTTCAAAAAAAAAAAAAAGTGTTATCGTCTTCCGCCAATAATTTCCTTGACTAGTTGATGCAACTGTTTATATGAGGTCATTTTGCGGCAAAATCATCTCATAATTGTTAACAATGCAACACATCGTAATCGTGGAAATCGCCTTCAATACAGTCATGCTTATTAATTGTTTTCTCTGTTGTTGATGTGATGTTATGGACATTTCAATCATGGTCACATATAATACAATTTAAATGTACATCAACTCTTGAGGATATTAAATTCAAAATAAAAAATATCTTACATAGTTGTAAGAGATTTCATGAGTAAGTATCTAGAAGAAATAACTCTAGAAGAAATAACTTTTACATTACACATTCTTATACGAATCAAGACTTCTTATTATTTCCAAACAATATATAGTTATTGCTTATAGATTATGTATAATAGTGTATCCATGATGTTAGATGTACCAACGTAATACAAGTTACATTGGATTTTTTTTTTTTTGGTTAACGCTAACACTTTATAAATTAAATAACTGTCGAAACCTATTAAGATAGATTACTGATAGTATGATTCAGATAACTATTTTCACAATTAAGAAGCATATAAATCTTATTAAGAGAAGATTCACAATTCGCGCATCGTATTTTAAAAAATAATGATATTTAAGCTTTTGTCCTCTTAAAGTTAAAATGGGTGTTCAACTATTCTTACCAAAGGGTGTGAGATGTAATGTTTAACTAATTCTTTGATATAATAGTTTTTATGAAAATGAAACCAAGTTTTATTGAATTATGATGTAAATAATTTACTAAATAAATGATTCAAGAACCCTTAATTAGATGTTAAATTTGATTTTGCGTAAGTAGGATATCATTTGTGTTCAAAATTTATTTACTTAGTTATGTTAGAAAGTAATAATAAAATAATATGTAAGTATGTAGCTCTTCAATTGGCCATCCTTTGTTTAAAATGAAAATGATAATCAACGGTCCACGAAAATTGCTTCAAAATATATAAGGACTTAAATTGTTGTAGAATATGGGAAAAAACAAGCCATTTTTGTCACTGTAAAATAAAGATAAATTAATATATCAATAATAATGCCTAATCTACTTGTAATTTGAGAACCGTAATTAGTTTACACATAACTCTACTTGAAATATTGTTCCATAACATGAAGAGAGGTACAATTTCATCTATAGTAGAATATGTGCTCGCAAATTTCAAACAAATACTAATTACTTTCCATATGACATTCATAGATAAGATCAATTCTTAAAAATAATTTCATCGTGATAGACTCATCAATTCATCTCCTATAACTTAAACAAATAATTTACAGAGAGTTTAATGATTAAAACTAAAAAACATCAAACACAGTGCATAGGGTAATAATTTTGGACACACAGATAAAGTCCAACTTTCACTTGCAACTCAATAACTTTATTCACTATTTGATGATAGGTAGACTATGAAATCAGATAAGAATATCATTAACGATTCTTGAAGAAGTTCAAAAATAATTTGTCGAAACTATGTTTGCTACAAAAGCAGGAACTACACCACACAAAATTAGCAGTCCACGAAATCAAAATCATCAAAATATCAAAAAATATGGTCTTTCTAAACTTAATCAAACCAACATCTATTGGGTTATGTTGATAAAATGCATTCATTTAGTTTCTTAAAATTCTAATTGGAAATAACTGCACCGCCTATTGTATTAAAATAATTCTAATTAAATAAAATCATATGTCATTAACAAAATTCACTAAATTCAATTACACATGCCTTAAACAAAGAGAATAAGGGTTCATTTTGGCGCCTATGATGCAAGCTCCTAAAGCCTCAGTGGAGAGGCAAATACCATCAAATTTGGTTTGTAATATATTATATATCTCGGAATTGTTTTAACAGACTTACTATTTGTGAATTACTTAATAACCGATGATGAATTTGAATTTGTGTAAGTTTTTTAGTATTTATTTCAATTTGTACAAATGCTTTTAACTAGCATCACTTCTCATGAAAAGCAACTAAATAGTTTAAATAGCTTTCTTTTTAATTAATATCGCATTGATTTATTAAGTTTTTCAAAAAGTATTATAATTCCAATTGATGATTTTTCCTTTTTCAAATTTCATCTATTTATTTCAACTAAAATGAAAGTCGGAAAAAGAATATATGCACAAGTATACAACACAACAGAGCTTTCAAACTTGTACAAGACTTTTGTTATAATAGTTATGAAGAAAACAAAACCAAATTTTATGATTGAACTATTGCTTTTTTTTTTTTTTTTAAGTGAAAAAATATATATTAATTATCAAATAAACAATTGTTTCGCTTTTGCATTAAATAAAAAAACAATAAAAAATTAAAAAGCCAACTCGACCATGGTTACAATCACCCCAATCAAACTAACCATAGTCAATCCAAAAACGAACGGTGTAGATCAACCCAATCCAGCGGCTGTCACAGCTTCGATTACGATGGAGAACTGGGGTTAGAAAAAAAAAAAAAAAAAAAATTCTGTCTCCCCACCCCACCAAAAAAAAAAAAAACTCGATGGATTTCTGCGTCAATCTCATCAATTAATTGATGAATCAATAAATCTATCCAGGGTTAGGGTTTTGTAGCAGATGAAAATGGACTACGTTTCAGAGTTTCCTCACAATCACGTGGATCGTCGTCCGAGAAAGAGACCTCGATTAGCTTGGGAAACCCCTCAAATCCACACAAAGGTACAATTTTTTTTCTTTTTAATAGCTATACAGTGTAGGCTTTTCTTTGTATCTGTAGAAAAAAAATATTTTTTTTTATAAGTTTAATTTTGATTGGAACATTTTGTATTTGAAAGTTTCGACTTTTGAGTTGTTTTTATGATTTTATGCTTTGACAGAAAATAAAAATTGTATATTTGACTCTGTCTAGTATTTGTTAGTTACTTATTATGATTGAAAATGAGAAACTGTTTATTGTGCAATAGTTAGATGAAAATGCATCGTTTTTTCTATTTTTGTTTTGATGATGTGGTCTTTTGGATTTTTCAAGTTGGATGTGTTTTTTGTGTGATATTGTGTGGGCTAATGTGTTTAATTATGTTGATTGATTGATATGAGGGATGAGGTTAGATGTGAATAAATGTGGAGGGGGCAAAGTTTTTGATTACTTTGTGTTAAGTGGAGTATGAATGAGTGAATGTGTGTAGGCTCAGTCAGGGATATTTTGTGGGCAAGAGGTTGGCAATGTGACAAGCTATGGCCCTGCGAGGGGACACCTGAACCATGCTGCTAGTGTGTTTAAGGGATTGGCTCAAAAAGGCTCCCCCCCACGGCGAGACGATGACAAAGATGGACGCTATGTGTTTGCGCTTGGAGAGAATTTAACTTCTCGCTGTAATTACACTTTTTCATTATCATACTATAGATTACTTACGTTTGTTAATCTGTATTGCTAATGGTTCGTGATTTAATTTTATGAACAAATGGCCAGTTAAAATGTATGTAGTAATGGTGTTTTTCAATTTTGCTGTTGCTTGCTATTTTCTTTCTTGATGTCATATCAATAGCATTTCTGAAACTTTGTGAACTGTACCTCTAGCTTTTGAAAGAATGTGACTCTTTAGCTTCAAGTCATTGTAATTATTTTGAATGAGAGTACCATTGCAGATTTGGAAAAGATACTTTTTCTATTTACATTATAAAAATATCTTCCAGTGGCAGTAGTTTTCTGTCTCATGCATCAGCAATGTAATGTCTATTCTCACTATCTACTTTCTCTTTTCCATAGTAAGTTAAATTAGGAGAGGAATTTATTCTTTCTTCTTCTCCACCTCCCTCTCATCCTTTTTTTCTTCTCAAGTACGTGTGAAGTCTTTTTCTTTTGAGTTTAAATATTTCTTTTATTCATTATGTGATTGTTATTGGTTTGGGTTTGTCATTCATGTATTGGACTTATCAATTTTGCACTTTTCCTAATGCTCATTTGTGTGTGCATTGCAGATAAGATCCACGGAAAAATCGGCGAAGGTTAGTTTAAATTTTTAAGATTCTAAGTACAGTTGTCTTCATCTTTTGTTGATCTATTTCCTTATATTCTGCATTCCATTTGATATTTCCTTCTTATTCTACAGGAACTTTTGGTCAGGTTTTGGATTGTTTGGATAGGGAAACAGGGGAGATGGTTGCCATAAAAGTTGTGCGGAGTATTAAGAAATACCGTGAAGCAGCATTGACAGAAATTGATGTGCTTCAGTTACTGAGGAAGTGTGACAGAAGTGGCAGTTGGTAAGCGTAACTCTTTTATAATTATTGTTATTTGCCGCTTTAGTATATTTATGTTGGTGTATAAGTGGGTTTGTTCTTTTGCAGTTGTGTCCAAATGCGGAACTGGTTTGAATATCGTAACCATATCTGTATCGTAAGTATATGATCCGTTTATAATGACATGATTTCCCCAACTTCATATTTATTTTGGGTGTTTAAGACTTGTTGGTGAATTTAAATGGTCTTAACAGGTTTTTGAGATGCTTGGACCAACTGTATACGATTTTCTTCGGAAAAATAATTATCGCCCTTTTCCTGTTGATCTTGTCCGTGAGCTTGGCAGGCAACTGTTGGAATGTGTAGCATGTGTGTAGTTGGCTAACACTCCTTTTTCTATAGTTTTCGGCAACATTTTGGGAGTTTTGTGAACCTTTTTAAAGAATTTAGTGGCTGTTTCTGTTATGTCTGTTTAATTAATAAGTTTCTTGTTCTTAATTTATTTTTTGCTTTCATGGGGGCCATTCATTTGTCTTAGAGCAAGATACTGCAACCCTTGACAATGGATAACAGTAAGTCTATAAATGCTTATGTTTGCACTCATTGTCTGCAGTCATGCATGATTTGCACCTCATCCATACTGACTTGAAGCCCGAGAACATACTTTTTGTTTCTTCAGATTATGTAAAAATACCTGACTGCAAGGTATGTCAGCTTATATTGTTGATGTTTGGAAATGTCTATGCTTTTTTGGTTTATCAAAGTGAGATGTTGAAATTTTAACTTCTCAATATGTTATTGCAGGTTACTTCTCGTTCTGCGACAGAGGGAACTCATTACAAAAGGTTGCCAAAGTCAAGTGCTATCAAGGTTATAGATTTTGGCAGCACGGCTTATGAGAATCAAGATCACAACTATATTGTCTCTACCAGGCACTACCGTGCACCTGAAGTTATTCTTGGTATGCTTGCTTTTTCCTGTCTAAATATTTATCGTCATTGCATTTCTTGAAGTTTATGCATGTAAGCTTATTTGAATTAAGGACTTGGATGGAGCTGTCCTTGTGACATATGGAGTGCTGGTTGTATCTTGGTGGAACTGTGCTCGGTATGTTAATAACTCATACTGTTGGTATCTTCGTCAATATTGTAGAATGGGGCAGAATGTTATGAAGGGTCTGTTTCTTATACTAGGAAAATTCATATAATTTGTATGCAGGGAGAAGCATTGTTTCAGACACATGAGAACCTAGAGCATTTGGCCATGATGGAAAGGGTTTTAGGCCCATTACCTCAGCACATGTTGAAAAGAGTAGAGTGAGTGTGATTAAAAAGTATTCTTGTTATCGTCCTCAAGTATAACATGTACTAGTTCATCTATTCTTATAACTTTTGTTTTATGTTGATTGTTGCTTCAGCAAACCTGCTGAGAAGTATGTTAGAAAAGGTAGGTTGGACTGGCCTGAGGGTGCAACATCTCGGGAAAGCATTAAAGCTGTTTTGAAGCTACCTCGTCTTCAGGTTTGTACAATAACCATGTTCTCTTTAAGTCATATCATTCTTTTGATTTGATGGACACTTTTAGAAATATTATTTCTAAGTCTATGTACACCAATTTCTTATACTTATTTTATCTTTGCAGAATCTTGTCATGCAGCATGTAGATCACTCAGCTGGGGATCTCATAGATCTCTTGCAAGGTCTTCTCCAATATGACCCCTCCATCAGACTAACCGCTCATGGAGCTCTTAGGCACCCTTTCTTTAACAGAGATTATTACAGGAAATTTTAGGTAGGATTTCTTTTTTCTTTGACATCGTTTTTGCAATGTTAAAGTGCTTTCTTAATAGTGGTGACCCTTCTGCGAAATTGGCGGGTGTGAGTTGCTGCCACGGTTTGTTTCTTGGCTTTGTAAATGGTCGAATGGTGGCCCTATTGAGCTTTTTGTTCATAAATCCATCTGCGGGAGAATCTTTATCCAATTTTTTGTTTTATTAAATTGTTGTGGCTGTTTCTACTATTGTGTCCAGGCTCTTGCACTTTCATATTGTAAGTTTCAAAGTACTAAAGTTTTCCTGGCTTTGGCTTTTACAATAAAAAATTATTGCTTTTGTAGACAACAGTGGGAAATTGTTTTGTAACAATCTGTAGCTTACAACCTTATTATAGATGAATGGAGACTGGATATGCTCAGTATACAGGTATAAAAACTGAACAAAAAGTATTTATTTTCTACATTATATTGTCAATAACAATCAACTATGATTCTCTGTAACATCTTAACAAAAAAATCAAAAGAATTCTGTACTGGTGTGCTCTTGATAGAGAAATAATCGTCCCAAATAATGACTGGGCGCGAGTTAGTATTAAATTTATACAGGCAAAAGCAATGATTAGCATTTGTTTGGGGGCGCATTGTATTTGTCGTGGACAAGAGGTCTCTTGTGGATCAACAGAAGAAATCCAGAACCCAATTCTCTTCCATACCAGATGATGTAGAAAGGAAAATGAGGCGGTGCAAGGATGTCATGTTTATTATTTATTATTCAGTATTCTTGATATTTAAATGTGAATATGTTTGTGAAATTTGAATAAACCTTTAGAATTTCTTTTTCCTTTTTGTTTTTTGGACGTTGAAATATAAAAGTTCTTCCGTCGAAATTTTGTAAATTTTGTAATATATTTGCCCTGGTTTGTAGTTTTTGTAGTAACATGTTTGTCCATAGAAAGTACATATTTATGTTAATAATCCAGGTAAAGAATAATTAAAGGTATCAACTCGGGTATGCTACTTCTGTATTATTTGAATATTCAAAATAATTAGTTTAATACAAAATATTAAACACAAAACAATACAATCACTCACCAAAACATGTGACTACATACAATCCAATACAATCCTATAGACACACAATCCAATCCAGTCACATCTTATATGCAATGCAAACACATAAAGGTATAACAAGTTATGAGTGTAATGTGAATCGAAAATTGATGCTTATCAACCCTTTACTTTGCAATATTTGGCTGTTAAGACTCCACTAGGAGGAGCAGTCACCGTAAAAGTGCAATCAGTATGCAGCCGGTAGGAGTAATGTAGTACACTTCCTCGTTCAGCTCGTACATGAAACACACCCTTAATTTCGAATTCAACCGCATTGTAGGTTAGTTGCATCTTTAGACGTTCCATTTCTGATTCGGGAAGCTGAATTTGAGTAGTGGTCACCATCTGGACCACTTGAAGGCTGTACACAGACTTGGGTAGAAAGAATGGTTCAACATTCTGAGAAGCTATGAAGGTTCTCCCATAGTAAAGATCAATGACCCCAGAAGTGAATTCCATCTTTGCGTTCTGGTTTGGATTTGTATATTGGACCTGCATTGTTAGGTCTGCATGCAGCAGGGCATCCGGGGCTAGAGAAGCTGTGTTGAGTCTGACAGTAGACACATCAAACTTGGGGCTATGTGGGCGACTGAGGAAATAGATTATGAGAACCAGTAGTCCTATTAGAAGTACAACGCTCCAGAAGCATGCCCAGAACCCTGCAAAACACTTTGCTTGAAGGGGGGTTTGAGTTGGTGGTGGGCCTGGAGGTTTTGGTGCTGGACTGGGAATCTGAGTAGTTTGGTCAAAAAAATGAGGGTTGGATTCACGGTGCCGAGACATGGTGACAGTTTACTTCTAAAGTAGCAGTGATAAGAAATGAAAGAGCAGAAGAATGATTAGAAGAGTTGTTAGAGCAATGGGAAGGAATGAGGATTACTTCATGAGAACTTCAAGGAGGATTCATACAAGGGCAAGAATCAAGCATAAACTAATACAAGAAGCAAGTAATCTTGGTATTTCACTTTTTCCAACACTAATATTTATAATGTCATAATTTACCAACTTGACAAACATTTTGGGGTTTGTTTATGAATTTAAATGGTCCAATTAACTGCTTAATTTAGATGCTTGAACCGAGTTTATATGATTTTCTTCCAAAAAATAATTATCGCCTTTTGCTTATTGATCTTGTTAGCTTGGCAGACAACTCTAATCTGGAATGCGTAGATTGTGTGTTGTAGTCTAATAATACTATTTGTCCAGTTGGTGAAAATTGCTTTGGAGTTGTGTGAACCACTTCATATTCACTGCTCAAGGAATTTTATGGCTGTTTCTTTTATCTTCGCTTAATAATAATTTTTTTTGTTTGTTTTATTTTCTCTATCTATTTATATGCTTTCATGGGAGCATTCATTTGCTCAAAAGCAAGATGCTGCAACTGTTGAGGATGGATTACAATTGCAAGTCTATAAATGCTTGGGTTTGCATTCATTTTTCATTTATCAGCACTCATGCATAATTTACACCTCATTCATACAAAGTTGAAGCTCGGGAGCATACTTTTTATTTGTCCAGAATATGTGAAAATTCCTGACTTCAAATTTGTTAAGTTAGATCAGATAGAGTCTGGAAATGGAGATTACATTAGAATGAGGACTGTTTATATCTTCTCTTTTTCTTGAGATTTTCAAATACAAACAGCTTTGGTTCTCAGACACATGTATAAAACAAAAACAAAAGAACTACAAACTTGTAGTGTATGCCTTTGGAGGAGAATGGTTTGTCAGATAGAATGACTGGACTGCATATGAATTAATTTCAAATTTATACAGAATAGCAATGAATGTGAAACTAAATAATCTCGTATGATTCCAAAAATGGTGCGTATTCAACGCTTTGTTTTGCATCTTTTGCCTCTTATCACCCCTGTTGGAGGACCATTCACCATAACTACGCAAGTGCCATACAGCCGGTAAGAGTATCGTAGTAAACTTCCCAGATTAGATCGCGCATGAAACACTCCTTTGATTTTGAACACAACTGCATTGGTGCTTACTTCCTTTTTAAGACGTTCGATTTCCCCTGCAGGAAGACGAACCTGACTGGTCACCAGATGGACATCCTGGAGCTTGTTTTCATTCCTGGCTGCGGAAAAAGGTTCAACATACTGAGAAGCTATAAGGGTACTCCCATAGTAAAGATCAAGGACCACATAATTGAAGTCCACCTTCACTTTCCTGTTCGGATTTGTGAAGTTTGCAAGCACTGTGATATCAGCATTAAGCAGAACGTCCATGTCTAGATAGGCTGCGTTTAAAGTGACACCAGACACATCAAATTGAGGGTTATGCGGGCGAAAGAGGAGATAGACTATGAGCACAATTAGGCCTCCGAGAATTATGACAATCCAGAAGATTGCGCAAAATACTGCAAGAAACCATGTTATAAACGTGGTTCGATGTGGTGATGGCACCCGCAAGCCATGTTGGCGAGGCTGCGACGCCTCATGACCTTGTGGTGGGCGACGTTGGCCGTGGTACGGTGGCTGCCCCACCTGGGGAGTATGTGGCTGAGAAAGTTGGTCATGATGCTCTGGTAGCATTGCCCCTGTATCCGGACCTCCCTCCTTTCGCCCTGGTGCCCGTTGGTTGGATAGCTGATCATGTTGGTCATGTTGTCCTGATAGAATTAGCCCTGCACCTGGAGGCGGCTTCCGTTTATCCTGACGCTTTGTTTCTTGACGCTTTGGTTTCTTCATTCGCTGCTGTGCAGGAGAAGTTAGTGGCTGGCTTTGCTGGTCTTGATGGTGTTGTGGTGGGAGTGATACCCGTGAACCAAGAGGATCATGATGCCGAGGTAAGGTAGCCCCATGACGGGCTGACCGTGAAGGTTGGTCTTGGTTTGGTGGTGGGTCAAAATGAGGGTTTATTTCATGGTCTCGAGGCATAGTGACACCTCAGCAAAACAGAAATGTGATGAGAAATGAAGAGCAGAAGAATAATAAGAAGAGTTGTTAGGAAAGTGAGAATGAGGATTACTTCATGAGAACTTCAAGGAGGATTCATTTTAAGGCAAAGAATCAAACACAAACTCAGTCCGAGAGGCAAGTAATCTTGGTACTACCCTTTTTTAACTACTCTAACAAGATTGGCTATTCGATTTAAACCAATTTGGTCCAGATTGCAGAATCTGATTCTGACATACTAAACAGACCTGTCCTTTTTCAAATACAAGTATATTCTGTCATAACTTGCTGGTGACAACTTATGTCGTAGCCAAAATGAAGCTCCATTTATGTTACCATTGGCTATCTACTACGGCATGATTTAACTTTCGTATTTATTCATCAATATGAACGAAAATATAAAATGAAGAACTTGTCAGCATGCAAGACGATTGAGGCAGTGGAAAGCAAAATGAAGCCAGTATTCCCAAATTTGATCTTCAGTTGAATTCACATCATTGACAAGTTCATAAACAGCTTTGCTAAGTACTTTAGAGCAATTTTAAAAAGCTTGTAACGTAAATATACATTTATATCTCTTAAACTGAAAAATCATTTGATATTTCTAGCCAAGTTTTTATTCATCACATTCTAGAGCAGTACACTTAAATCACCACTATAATTATAAAGAAAAATTTCAAGTTGATATAGCTCAAAAGCAAATTCTCAGTCCTCATGTCACCTTGGCATAATCATTTAATCGTAGTGTTTTTTTTTTTAAGGAGGCACCATGGTTGGACATAGATTTGATCTTCAAATCTAAGGATTTGGAATTGTCTTTGATTTTATGATACTCAAACAGCGCAGCTAATTGAATTGCAATCAATCTGAGGACACCTCTGCCCCATCTTTCTGATAAGCCAGTCTTCTATGAGATCTGATGAAAGGCTGCAAAAAAATGTTGTTAAGTCATTATGTTTAAAATTAATAGTCATCTGAAGCTTCTGCATACCAATTACGTTTTTATAAAATAATTCTAAGTTGATCCACAAAACAGACATAACATGCCAGTAAACTTTGAGGCAAAGAGGGAATAAAAGGGATTGAGGAGTTGAATTCGATACATTGGACTTTAGACGAAAAAATAATTGAAGAAAAAGAAAGAAGGCATACCTCTGCTTCCAGGTTTCAAGCTTAAACGCAATCGCTAATATTCTCCTTCTAGGTTCAATAATTCATGAATCCTGGACAAGTCTAAACAAAAATCTATTAGATTTTGTTTGATAACTAGAAAGGAACATATTTAGTGATAAAATTATAGATTTTTTTTTTAGAAAAAGAGAGGGAAACAAATTAAAATGAAGTTAGGTTAAACAAAAAAAATATATTTATATATATTAGGATATAGTTGAAAATATATATTTGAAAAGATGTCCTCCTCACTATGTTCCTTTTTTTTCTGAAATGCTATGGAAACACAATTATAACCAATAGAAACCTAGCATCGATAGTATTGTCTTCATTTGTTGATTTAACTGTAAGAAAGGTAGCAGCTTAAACCTGGTGTGTTTCTTGTCAGAATCTGCATGGGTTTGACAACTATGCCAAACCAAATATTCTTCCAATCTGGTGGGTCTGCAGTAAACTCAAGAGAACAACATAACACCAACATAATTCAACCTGAAATACAGAAATTTAGACAGTTAAAAGTGAGGCATAAACAACCTATACTGGCAAAATCATCAATATTAACCAATTTTAAATTTTAAACCATCGCCCCATGTAAACGTACAATTGATGGATTTACAGAGAAATCCTGAACAGCCATTAAACTGCCGAACATAATATGGTCGTGGCATTGGCAAATCAGTGTTTGCCCCACATGTTCAATAACAGTGGCAAAAGTATTTGCTATTTCCTTCATGGGCAAAGTCATACCTACCAACTGTAAATGAGAATACAATGTTAGTTGTCAGAGCATTGACAAATCAATTATGGGTAGGCTAATGACTTTATAAAAGACATCAAAGCATCCATCTTAACCACCAGAACAGTAGGTAGGATTGAAGCACTACCGAATCACAGATAACAAGGAACATTTAGTAAATGAACACAATGCACTGCTTGGGTAGCTGAAACAATGGCATGACTAACATGGTCCAACGTTTTACTGCCGCCACCAGTTGTGCCAAAACCTATTACAAAATACTAGACCCGTACAACTCAAGCCAAAAAACAATGTTGATTTATACTGATCTTTGCATAAGTTACAGAAACGAATACTCAAATAATGCCATATACCAGAAATAGAATATCAGTGACAGCGTATATTGCTTAATTTGAGATGCTACTGCACATAGAATGTGATTTTCCTGCCACCAGTGGGGTGGATACAGCAATATCAAACAGGCTCAGGAGCAAATTAATCAGGTAGAACTTTGAAGCAATTGTACAAATCACACACCAACGAATGAGGCAGAGTATAAGAGGTGAATTACCATTTCTCATTGTACAACATCTTTTGAACTGATGGCTTTGATAAGTGTCTCTGAAACTGCATTGTCCAGAGTAAAACCCTTCTCCATCATCACATCCCACAACCTACATGCTATATCAAGCTTCTTCTCTCGTATAAGCCCCCCAATCAGTAATTTGAAAGTTACTTCATCAGGATGTAATCCTCTTGTCTGCATTACGTCATACAGATGCATGGCTTCACTAACTCTAGAAGATTTGCAGAGCCCATTAATCAGGGCATTGTATGAAACCACATCAGGGGTGAGTCCCTGCTCTACCATGTCAAGGAATACCCTTTGAGCGATCCCAATTTTCCCACTCTTGCATAAATAATCAATAATAGTAGTATAAAATATACGATCGGCAACCACACCCATCCCCCTCATCTGATTAAGAAGCTTCTTTGCTATATCTGAACTACCTTCTCTAAGAAAAGCATTTATAAGAATAGTAAATGTCACCACATCCGGTGCAAGTTCCTTCCGTTTCATTTCCTCAAACAATGTATAGGCCCTTCTTGTACGACCTTCCTTGCAAAATCCTTCAATAACAGTATTGTATGATACAACATCCAACAACCGTTTTGCCTCCAGCTTATTCACCATAAACTTATAGGCTTTATCCGGTCGGTTAGCTTTACAGAGGCCCTTAAGAATCTGATTATAACTATACACATCAGGTTCAACCCCACTCCTCTCCATCCTCTTCATCAAACCCTCAGCCTCTGCCAACAAATCACCCTCACAACAATAATTCAACAACACATTATAACTAACCAAATCTGGCTCACACCCATTCCTCCTCATAAAACTCATTATCGCACTAGCCTTATCAATCCTCCCCACTCTACAAAATCCACTAATCAATGTATTATAAACCAACAAACCAAACTCAACCTTCCCCTTCATCGCACCAATCGTTAACTCATAAGCTAAATCAACTCTCCCACCCTCACACAACCCGACAACAAGCACAGTAGTACCTACATTATCCGGTCTAAACCCCATTTTGATCATATCGTTCCAAAACTCTACCGCTCTATCAAACTCTCTAACTTTGCACAACCCATGTATAATAATAGTATACGTAACGACATCAGGCTCTCTTCCTTTATCAACCATACTATAAAACACTTTCAAAGCAAATTCAACCCTGTTCTCATCAAACAAAAGATTCAAATATATATTAAAAGCCCAGATATCGGGCACATAACCTAACCTATCCATGTCACTTAAAAGAATGTCAATCAAACTAAAATTCTTGACTTGACACACACGTGAAATGAACCTGGAATAAGTGAAGGGTATTAGAGAGAATCCAAGACGACCCATTTGCTGGTAGTAGTGTTGGGCGAGGTCGAAGCGAGAGTGGCGGACCAGCACGCCGATAAAGCGATTGTAGTCGATGCTGAAAAGGCGGCAGTCTGATTGGGACATTTCGTCGAACACTTGGACGGCGTGATCGATGAGACCGGCTTTGACAAGGTATGATATGCGACCTCGATATAACAGGCGGTCAGCGCCCAGTTTGTGAATCATAGCAGAGGGAAATGCATAATAAGTGGTGGAGAGGAGTGAGTGAGTGAGTGAGGTGGGTTGAGGAGCAAGAGAAGAGAGTGACAGTAGCAGCGCTTTGTCTCGTCGAGGAGGGAAGGTGGTGACTGCTGTCATGCTTCTATTTGGAGGCCCAAACATCAAATCCCTCTCTTTAGCTGTTAATGGGCCGTCGTTTACGGCCCACTGACCCAATTGAATATACTCATGAAAATCAGAACTTTGTCCCCCTTTTTTACACATCTATGGAGACTTGCTCAGATACCCGTACATACCAACAACAAATACGTATTGTTGAACTTGAATCTCACCACAAATGTGGTCAGACACAAGTGGATACAATTCAAGGATTATTGGAAATGAACATGACTCATGTAGGAGGGGATCGTTATCAAGGATGAAATACCTTTTAAAAAGTATTTCTTATAAACGTAAGTATTTTGTGAATTATGAGACCATTCTAATTTTATTTGATTATTTATTATATAATTACAATGAGAATTATTTTTTTATTTGTATGTATTTGAATCAAACGGGGGTGGAGGAGTAAAACAGGAGAAATGGGAGAACTAGATTAGAATTGGGATGGGGGAACATACTTCATCCTCATTTCCCTCAAAGGTTGATGATGGACTGCGATTGGGATGGACGGACCTACCCCCATTAAAACAACCTCAAATCATCATAGTTTGTATCTTTTCAAAACTATTTTAATATAAATTGTACAGCTAAATTTTGTTGGTGAGACAAATGCCACACTATGATTTGAGTGCAACCCTTCAACGATGTCACGATCAAACCTTCAATCAGCACGGCTGCAATGCAAGAATGATTCAAAGAAAGCGTATGATAAAATCAATAGGTCCCGAGATGTCATTGGCATGTTCATCAAGCAGCTGCTGTGTGGACAAGTGTGATTAGTCGTTCTGTCTCGGGTAATATAAGTACATACATGTCACTGCTCACTCTCACAATCTATCAATCTTAATGCATCTTATGACTCTTATCCACAAATCTTGTATTATTGTTTGTCTTGTTGATCTTACCAATAATTCCATTGGAAAAAAGGTTGAGCTTTTTCAACTATTAATTGCTCATATTATAACTTTGTCTCAATTTAGAAAATAACATAAATAACAACGGTTGAAGCAATCTAATTTATATCAATATATTCAATTATAACTCGAATAATTATTATAATTCATTGAGATTTAAGTCTCATAATACGTGATTGCACATATATATAAGAATTTTTTTTTCTATATTATAAAATTAAATTTGTATACACATAAAATATTTATTTTCGACGAATTTCGATTCTTTTATAATTATTTAAAAAAAAGTAATTTAATATCCAAAAAGAGTTTTGAGTGGTGGTAGTGGTCTTGCTCATTGGTGGAGAACAAGAGGATGTCATCAATATATGAAATGAGAGCCTTCATGAGACTACAAATATTGTTGGGGGACCAAAGCTTGAAAGCTCGCAGCTTCCATATTAATATTTTATAATTGTTTCTCGCCCAATTTTATTGACCTTTAAGGCTTTACTTGTTTATTTGTTTTGAATTCTAAGGCATCCAATTCCTTGACTCGAACACTAACCACCATGGATTTCTGGTTAGCAACATGTTTCGTTTGCCCGCATAATATTTTTGAAATTATATTTGAATATACCCATTCTTAATCTTACCTATCTACCTCATTTGACAGACTTGGTTAAATGTTCAAAGAATTTCATTAACTTATTATTGTCTACACAGCATTAATTAGCTTATATTCAAGTAAAAAAATTTATTTTTTGTTAATTGCGTAATGCCTTTCTAAAAGGAAAGAAATTTTATTACATAGTCATGACCATTATATTTGTAGCACCATTCATACTTAACGTTTTTCAGAGTTTTAAATAATTTTTTTTTAAAAAAAGTTTGATGATTTTTAGATAATTTTATTAAAAAAAAAAAAACTCGATCAGAATTTATTTACCCATAAATTTCAAAACCATTTACATTTACTTGTAATTCCAAAGATTTATAGGGTACCCTCAATCATTGGTATGTTCTATAATATTTGATTGTGCCACATTTTGGTCTTCAAAAAGTTATTGAAATTTTTTAAAAAAAAAAATATATATATATATATTGATGAAACTTACAATCTGTTATACTGTTTTTGACGTCTGGAATAATAGATAATCATAATAATTCGACTGAATAATATCATATTATTTATTGTGACAAATCTTATTATTCATATATTGTATTATTTGAATATGAATTTAGAAAAAATTAAAATTTAGACAGCGTGGGTCTCCCAATCTTATTTCTGACCATGACATTAGGTAGGAACGAAAGTGTAAACAAGTTGGCCACATGACATTTCAAAGGTCTTCCATTCATATTTCGTACATCGCTATCATTGAAACAAGTGTAAATCCACTTGTTTTTGTCTCCAACGTGATTTTTTGGAAACTATAAGCCAAAAATTATACAAGTGTGACGATATGATACACATTAAAGTTAATGAACATATCGTGAAACGGCTCCTAAGTCTCTCTTTTGATTGGTTCCATTTTCATTCTTCATTATTGGGTCAAATTTCACCGACCACTGTCTACCCAATTAGGTTTTGAAATTTATCCACCTGACAAACGCAGAGCAGAAACTCCAATTAATTGACCAACCCCAACAGGGGTTTTTTTTTTTTTTTTTTTCTGTCGATTGATTGTTTGTTTCTGGGTAATTTAACTGGACCTATAAGCTCAGTGACTGTGAGCGCACGAGCCAACGACAAGTCTCACAGTCCACTTGGATAGCAGACAGTCTTGGGAGTTTGCTGGCTTCGGCAGTCTATTTTTGACTTCAAAGTCTCAGCTAATCTATTTCCAAAATTAGTACCACACACTCTTACCTATTTTTCCTCTTTTCTTTGCAAAGAACGATGGCTTCTATTTTTTATATTTCTTAACCACACGTAAGTGTATCACTTTACTCATCGAGATGATAAAAGTCCAATTTGCACGAAGTATACATATCTTACACCAAGAGCTGTTATTTCCCTATTATGAAATTAGATATGTAGATTATATAAGTGAAGGTTTCAATTTTAATAGTTATTATTTTTGAATTATAAAAGTAAATATCTAAATCATGTAAGTAGTGATCCCAAGTTATAAAAATTATTATCTTTCGATTATATTAAAAGATATTTAAACCACGTAAGTAGTGATTAATCTTGATAGGTATTGATAGATTTATAATTCAACCGGTATCATTATATATATATATATTTTAAAAAGCTTCATTTTCTTTGTTTAAAGTGCTTTACTGTTCCTAAAAAATCATGAAACCTCATTCTAACTTCAATTCCGATTTCTCTAATTTCTAACATTATATTGTTTTTTTTTTTTAAAAAAATCTAACATTATATTCTCATAATCTTACTAAGAAAATGTTGATATGTGCACCATACCCATAGATTTTAAGAATTTCAATTTATAGGGATACAAATCCTTCTTAATATGTATAAGTTTTAAAAATTCAAAATTGCATGTAATACCATCAAAATGTTGCAAAAATTTAACTTACCCAAAAAGTTTAGTGTTACAAAGTATTGGGATTAGGGTCATTTCCATAACGTAGGTTAAACATATAATAAATCATGTAATGGAATTATTAATTTAGGCAGTAATGCATATATATAATAAAAAATACATTTTTTTTAAAATAATAATTAAACACAATTACTTTCATAACCCTTGAATGTTGTTAGTCAAAAATTTATTAGTTGAAGAATTGCCAGTCCAACTTATGAGTTTGAATGTTATTCAGTTTCTGCCCGCAAAGTGCTTTCATCCCGTTAGAATTTAAGATAAATTTTATTTCATCCCTATGTCTAAAAGAAGTATCAAATTTTTAATTATAGTTTGGAAGCGCATCAATTTTTTTTAAAAATTTAAAAAATGTTAAATTAGTCCTTTTATCAGACAATTGAAAGTCAAATCTAATAGGTAACATGACGGATAAGGATAATTTTATCATTTTTAACTGCAATCAAGGATTTTAACAAGTGTACAAACTAAATAATTTGGAAAATTATTTTTTAAAAAAAGGAAACTAAAAATTAAACAATTGGAAAAAAATTTTAAAAATACACAATTAGTGAAACATATCTTGAAAATAAATAGAACAAATATTGTAACAAGCATGATCCTTCACATAACCAAACAAAAAAAAAAAAGATTTTGAAATCCTCCCATATAAAATAATTACAACTAGAAGATTTGATGGATTACTTTAATATTTTTTCAAAAATTTAAGGAAATTTTGATGCGTTTCTAAAGTATATTTAAAATTTTGATATTTTTTAAAAATATAGAGATAAAAATAAAATTTACTTTAGAATTTATCAGATACAGAATTTCGTACCTTTTTTGTTTGTTTCAATTTATCAAATTAAAGATCCTTAATATTGTTTATGCGAAATATTGATTTATTGGAATAGATAACTATAAGATACACTAGAATTTAGTACCAAAAAATATATGAAATTTTGCACCAAATAAAATGTATCTATCTTATTGTACACTTTTTTTTTTTTTTTTTAATGATTGGGAGCGGCTCCTATGCGGGCGGGATCAATCCACACATATTATATATTTTTGGGATGTGCAAATTACAATTTGATTTGTGGAAAAATCACATTTATTTTAAAAACATTGCATTTTAAAAGAATAAACATAACACAACACCGTTTGTTTATATAAATAGTAGTGCACTTTTTCATTGGTTAAAATATGATGGGGTAAATACAATGATTGATCTCGTTATATTTTAATAGATCTAATTAATTTAGTTTTAGTCTTAAAACTAAGTAAATAAACATACATAGATACAACTATTCATACAACAATTAACTTTAGTTTATCTTATACTTGAATTTGATTTATTAATACTTAATAGAGAATAAATATATGCAGTTAGCATCCTCTCGTTCTCAAGTTGAATGGCGCAGTATCGCTATCCCATCTATCCAGTTTTCTAAAAAACAAAAAAAAAAGATTCGAGCATCATAGCTCACAAAATATGGACAATTTTTTTATTTAATATAGATAGATTTTTCCTATCTTTTAAAAACTGAGTGTTAAAATTCTATCCCGATTAGGTTTCTACAGTTGTAGTGTTAGAGTTCAGTCGCCTTTGGAGGTCAAAAAAAAAATCTTCTCTTAATTTTTTCCATTTTTACATTTTTTTTATGATCTAGATGGTAATTTTTTTTATAATAAAAGATAACCATAGTGGTTAGTTTTTTCTTCTCTCTTCCATAACCATCAGCAATTGGTCTCAAAAAGAACACTAAGTCACAGTCGCGTAAAATAGCAACTCCCTTATTTAACAGACAATCTTCATCTCTACGTATCTGGTTGGTCGACATATAATCATAGTTATTGTAATATGTTTGACCATCCAAGATGACGTGTCACTTTGACTCTCTCGCTCTCGCTCTCGCTCTCGCGTATACATATTTCCAGTCCAACGTTACTGAGTCCAACTCGTCTCGTAACTCGGTGCTCTCTATACTTTCTAGATCATACAACTTTCAAGAACAAGCTACCCAGAAAAGAGAGCGGAGACTTATATTTAGCTTGATTGGTTCCTTATTCATTTTAGACTTGAAATTTTTTTTTAAAAAAATTGTAAGTCTTTCTTCAACAAGTATACTTTTTTAAATTGCTTTTTGTCTGTTTTGGTAGTGTAGAGATTTTTACTGGGTCATGGGATTGAGATGGGATTCGGATTTGATTTTTCTTCTGCTTTCTCTGTCTAAATAGAGAGAAGAGAGATAGTGGGTCAAGGGCTTTAGGTGAGAAAACTGCATGTAAAGACTAGTTTTTTATTTTTTATTTTTGTTTATTTATTTGTGTTTTGGATTTTCAATATAAGCTGTATTTATTGTCAAGATTCATTTTGGTTGTTTTCAAAAGCATTTCCTGGAACAGTCCTTTAATGGGTATGAGCTGATTTTGTTGAATTTTGTGTAGTTATTAGAATTGGGAAATGTTAGGAGACGAAAACAATAAGGACCGGCTAGCCGGTGGCGGCAAAAGAGCCTATTTGCGGTCAGTTTCTTGGACTGACCGGTTACCAAACAAGCCTAGTCAGAACCAGCCTAGACCGCAGACCAATAGCAAGGCCAGGTCTTGTTTACCGCCTCTGCAGCCGCTTTCCATCACCAGGAGGCCTGTTGAGGAGTGGCCAAATGCTGGCTCAGATGATCTTGGTGTGTGGCCTAGTGTGCAGACCCCAAGAGGGTCTGGTAATGGTAAACCTCCTCTCGAGAGTCCTAAATTGGAGCAGCCTGTGAGGGAGTTTCAGTTTAAGAAGGATAAGCTTGCGTTTTTCGATAAGGAATGTTCTAGGATTGCTGATCATGTGTATTTAGGTAGTGATGCTGTGGCTAAGAATCGCGAGATTTTAAGGAAAAATGGGATTACTCATGTGCTTAACTGTGTTGGGTTTGTTTGTCCTGAGTATTTCAAGAATGATCTCGTGTACAAGACACTTTGGTTGCAAGACAGCCCGTCTGAGGACATAACAAGCATTCTCTATGATGTGTTTGATTACTTTGAAGATGTGAGGGAGCAAGGTGGGCGCGTTTTCGTGCACTGTTGCCAGGGAGTTTCGCGGTCTACCTCTTTGGTTATTGCATACCTCATGTGGATGAAAGGACAGAGTTTCGAGGATGCCTTTCAGTACGTGAAGGCTGCGAGAGGGGTGACTAATCCGAATATGGGGTTTGCTTGCCAACTTTTGCTGTGCCAGAAACGGGTTCATGCTGTGCCTGCCAGCCCAAATTCTGTGCTTAGGATCTACAGGATGGCACCACACTCATCGTATGATCCTCTTCATCTTGTGCCGAAAATGTTAAACCACCCTGATGTTCAAGGATTTGACTCTCGAGGGGCGTTTGTCGTGCACGTTCCTTCTGCTATATATGTGTGGATTGGAAAGAATTGCAACTCAGCAATGTCTCACAGTGCAAGGGAAGCTGCCAATCAGGTTGTTCGATATGAAAGAGCTCAGGGTCCAATTGTAAGCATCAAAGAAGGGGAAGAGCCCGCGGAATTTTGGGATGCTGTTGCTAGTAAACAACTCAAAAAGGATATAAAAGATGAAGAAAAGCCATGTTTTGGGAATGATAAGGTTTCTACAGCAGCTCATGTTGGCGTTGGTGAAAAGAAAGTTGATGATTATGATATTGATTTTGAACTTTTCCAGAAAGCGGTAGCTGGTGGGGTTGTTCCGCCATTTTCAGTATCAAATACCGGAACAGAAACCTGCCTTCCTGCCAGAGAAAACGGGTGGGGCAGACTAAGACGGAAGTTTGCTAATGGTATTATGAAAGAATTTCTTACATCATCCAAACTGAATTGTGCAGTTTCTCCTGTCTGTGAAGGGACAAGCATGATGATAGATACTTGTAAAGAATCGGAGGATGCAGCTTTTGTAACTGATTCTTCATCACTGTCATCTCCATCAACCCATCTGTGTGCTTCACCGGATTCCTTGGCTTGTTTGCCAAGCATTTGTCTTGATAGAGTACGGGATACTTGTAAAGAAGTAGAACACTCTATTCCCCAGTCTGATCCCTTATTGCCACTAACACCTTGTGGTTCTCCGGATTCTTTATCTTGTTTCATGGGCAGCAGCCCACATATTGGCTATAAATCTCCTACCCTCTCACCTTCGACCTCTGATTACTCTAGTTTGTTTACGTTTTCGCCTTCTTCTTGTAACTGGTCTGACATGTCATACTTGTCCTCTCAGCAGCCTTCGCCTTCTGGCTTGGAAGCTTCAGACCCACCTTATGGTGGATTTGCTTCCTCGGCTGCCGATAATTCTTGCTCCCCATGTAAAGAAACTCCCCCTTCGCCCAAAAAGGTGTTCTCAGCCAACCAGACATTGAGAGTTGGGAATACTTGCTTGCCATGTAAAGGGACTACTCCCTCAATAGCACAGCGTAGAGGGAGTAATCCTCCACCCCGCTTATTACCATCAGCTGATGAACCATCTCGAGTCACCAGGAACCTGGTAAGGTCAGGGTCGTTTTGTCTAGATGGCTTAGATGATGATGATGAAGTGATGGAGGATGTGAATGACAACCAGTTTGTGTATGAAAATGATAGAGAGGACCTTGCTCCAGTGGGGACCGTTGGTGGCAACTTTCTAAATGAAATGGGTTCACCAGTTAATGCCTCTGTACAGGTAGTTACTCTTATCTTTAACTAATGTGGTTTCTGCTTTATGCTATGGCTTCTATATTCCCAATATGTGAGAAGAGATAAGTTGTTCATTAAAGATAAACATGAATATAGACGGTGATTACAAACGATCTGCCTCTAAGCCATCGTTTTTAAATAAAATCTCAAGCATTTTTGTTGGATTACTTAAACTTTAATATTTGTGAGAATGAAGGCATAGTCACTTCTGATTGCTGCAACTATACATGCTCAAATTTTTGTTACAATACTCTGTAATGGGTAGGAAGTATATTTGGACAAAAATTGGGGAATGTTAGGAAACTCTCTCTGACCTGAAGTGGAGATTTGGCTAGACTGTTTTGGTGGTACATATAACCAAAATTAGATAAAAGCAAACTTCAGACAAAGGATGCTGTTTGCTTCCTCTGATAAATTGTAGCACATGCATATGACTTGATGGGGAAAGAAGAAATTTTTAGTTTAGGATATGTTTTATTGTCTAGACCTTTCTGTAGCCTTTAGAGCAGAATTCATATGCCAAGTTTGTTGTCTCTTCGCACTGTTGCTGAGTAACTAAGCAGCGTGGCCTATGCTTTTTCTTCAATAACTTAAAACATATTAATGCATTAGCCTATTAGGTGTAATCAAACTCGATATGTTACTTATGATTTTTTTTGTCATCTGGTGGTAAGCTTAAGCACCTACAAGTTCTTCAACAGAGAAGAAGAATGATCAGATTTTAATTGTAATAAGTAGGTATTCTACTTGACTTGATGGCTAAATTCTTCTGTTTATATTCTGTGTACAGATAGTTAGAGAAAGCAAGGAACCAGAACAATTCCTGAACCGTCTCAACTGTTTCTCATTTCAAAAGACAAAAGATAGCGACAATTATTGAGGTGAGTCTGGGAAGATGCTGGTTCTCCAAGAAGTTGATTAGTGACAATCTTGCAAGTGAGCATCCCAGGCAGTACAGGTGTATGGTATGTGCTTGTGTGATGTATTTAGAGGATTCTGAAGTATTTTACATCTATGTACATAAAAGAAGCTTGCTTTCCAAGCAAGATATAGAAGTATATAATATCTATTGGAATAAGTGAATTCAGATGAGAGCAATTTTCTCCCGTTGTTATGTCAATTTGCCTTTTGGTTACATCCATACACAATGCCAAAGGCGTTGCTATTCAGGATGGCTTGAGAGTTAAAGCCAGTTTTTCGGAGATACACTGCTATAGATTTATGCACTGATTTCGCCACGTATTTCTTGGATTATAACAGCAAGTTTGAGGTACTACTAGTGTAGACGTATGGACAATTTATTATCAGTTTGCATTTAAGTTGATCATTTCAAAATGTATGTAGACTGTAATCTTTCTCATATTCCCTCTTTGAAAAGGCACATTCACTGATATTCAACTCTATACATGAATATGCAAGAAATTCAAGTAATTCCTTGGGAAAAAATCAATTCCCTTCTGTTTTGGGACAACTTTTGTGATTCTCAACCTATTAATTCTCATTATGGAAATAGGTTGTGACGAGGGAGCGCACATTTTTCTCGTGAGTGTTCAAAGTTATTTGCGTACGACTTAGGGTGGAGGGTCACTCTCCATGTTTGTCTTTTTGATTGGCATTTCGTATATGGTAGGCTAAGATCTCCCGTTTCAAAGCAACTTGACGGTGTACATTGATTATGAGTAGGCAAAAATTTATAATATATGTTTTGCTTGCCGGCCTGTGCACCTATTGCAGAGATGCCAGGCAATCACCGTTGATGCCCTTCTGCCCCATAGTAAAGAAGAAAACTTCTTTCAGTCAAATTTAGAAAGCACAATTGACTATCTCTAGTTTAACATTTCAAAGGAATTGAAATATGATATTTCTAGGGTTGGTAATCTGGAATATCTGTTGTAGTCAAGATTGTGGAATGTTGAATTTCCTAAGTTCATATTCTTGAATTCCAATATATCTGCTGTTATTCAAGGTTGATTTGTCAGCTGGTGGATTTGAGGGCCAGGTCCAAGTCTGATAAATAATCAACATTAGAATCTTGTGAAGAAAAAAGGCTTTACTACTGCTCCTGCTTTTGGAGTAAAACATCACTGTTTAAACAAAATTTGCAAAGAGATCACATTCTGTACAAATCCAAGGCTGTTACTGGCTCACATGCCTCTACTCGAAAGGTAAACCGAAAACAAAATTTTGTAAGCCAACTCTTAAGTCTGATTGAAAATACCATATAGAGGACATCTACATCAACACTGGTGGTGTGGTGCTCCTCAAAATTCATTTTGTGCTCTAAGAAAAGCCATAGTTGGACCCATTGCACTGCCTCTCAAGGCCTTGTAGGACCATCGGCCCTGGCCTCCATTCCCCTTGCTCTGATCATCAACCTGTGACAACTCTGCCTTCTTTGCTGACAAAACTTTTTCAATTTCTTCCCATGCATTCCCTTTTCCATTTTCTACAAGTATACAAAGAGAGAGCTAATTTAGTGAATCATATATTTTTCATTTTTCATACAATAAATTTACTCAGATGAATCATCCAACCAACCCTGGACGGTGGTATGAGCTCCTTCATTGTTATTGTTGTCTCTCAAATTTGTTGTAGCATCTTGATCTTCCACAGAGACTTCATTGAATCCAGCAGTGACTGATTTTCCATTATTTGAGTGACCATGCGCGACGATACGGACATCAATAAGTAATGAAAAGTCTATCTGGAAAAAGGGCTTCACTTATTAGCTTCAAAACATCACAGAGGAATAGATAACGTAAAAGACAGGCCGAACGTATGGACCCAAGATCCCCAGAGAATCCTGAATATTGTAAGGGGCTGACCATCAAATATATATATATATATATATAGAGGAAACAGGAACTTTATTAAAGAAAAGAAAGATGATACAAAAGAAACAAAAGTGAACTAGAAGTCCACCAACAAACAACGAAACCAAAAACAAAAAACAAAATTGTAAAGAACAAATATCATTCACAGCCTTCAACTACTACCACAAATATCGCAAAAATAACGATGTGGGTTTGTTTAATGAATTTACAGTCATTATACTGCTGTTACAATAGCTCTCCCCCACAGCTAAGAAAATGAAAAACAAACGTGATCTCAATGCTTCTGGTCATCTAATGTTAAATCACAGAAGCATTTTAATGATTATATTTTCAATTTCATTTATAACCATGACAATACAAATCAAACATTTCAATAATTTACGGAACTATAATTATCTTTTCAGAAAGTAATTTAAGACTTTGGATGTCCAAATAGCAGGTTGATCCATATTAATACTAGTAGCCTTTAGTCACTAGATTTACATATTTGTGCATTATCATGGTAGACAAACAATTATACATGCTCTGGACGTTTAGATACAAATAATTTCATACAAATTTTCAATAAAAAGTTTCAACTCACACAACTGATTAGGTCTGATGAAAGATGTATCATGACATGGGTTCAAGCCTACAGGAATCTGCTTAGCTAACCAGATATTTAATAAAAATATAGATAAATAAAAGAATATTAATGCCTACAGTATGCACCTTTAAAGAGCCATCTACTCCATAATTGGATAATGCTGATGGTTGTGCAGATTCATCCTCATCAGTCTTCTTCTTGGTATCAAGCGGATATTCTGGGACTGTTACAAGCTTAACCCTATTGGATTCAGAGTCATACCATGATATTTTCCCAACCTGCAGGCAGAAGACATGGTTGATGATATATTCTACATAAAAGACCTGTATTATAGAATAATTCAAAAAAAAAAAAAAAAAAAAAACATACTCTGAAGGTCGTAGGCTCAGGAGTCCAAGATGAAGATAGCTCAATTAGTTTATATGCAATTACATCACCTTCCTACAATAAATTTGGAACATATTAGTGTTTTTACCACAGATGAAAACAAAAGATAATGTTAGGCACACTAACAAATATACATTCAACAGTTAATGCCTACACTCTCCTCACTTAATTGTCCCTTTCCAAAAGGAACATATATCCATGCCAGTAGCAATTAAAATATCAAAGAAAGGAACTTAAAGAAACTAGCATACAGTTAAGCCATAACTCAAACCCACCCACCCTTCCCCCAAACGCAACCACCAAAATAAAAATAAAAATTAAAAAAGACAGAAGTGGAAGAAGAAGAAGAGGAAAACTCCCTCTTATGTATTAAGAAGGGATAAAATCCATGCAAGTAGTGAGGAGAATTTGAGTGAACCAAACCTTAGGCAAGCTAGTATAGGGTCTAAAATGATCAAAATTCACTTCCTTGAAGTTATTTACAGGGTTCTCTTCCTCAACAGTCTGCATTGCAGAATAATCTCGACCAAAATTTTCATAATTCATTTTAGAAAAGGCAGCGTTCTCTTTGCCCCATTTTTGACCTTTCTTCTTGCTGGTTATTCCATTCCACCGAAAAGTTTCCTGGGATGTGATTCATAAGTGATTTTAACATTAATTAAACCTTGGACCCAATTAGCATGTAGCATAGACAAATAATTAAACCAAAAGGACAAAAGGGAAAAAAGGAACCGCAATACACATAAATGTCATATCTTATAACATATCCAATGAGAGCAGCAACATAGAAGACAACCACTAGAAATTGAAAATATGAGACAGGAAACAAACCACTGGAGTATGATTATGCTGGACAGCTTGAACAGCATCATCCCCTGCACAAAGATAAGACATATGCAATTACACTCAACAGCAAGAACCAATAAAAATCACTGTATGCAAACACATGCATACACACACACAATGGGAGAGAGCATCACACCTTTTCCAAGAACCTCAAAACGAATATGCCCCGGCCTAACAACTACCGGAACAACATCATCATCTGCATCATTAGTTGAATCTGGTTGTTGATCTTTCGATAACTTTTCAGTATCTTTGTCACATAGTGTTTGATCTGGTTGTTGCTGTTCATGTTTTTTATCATCTCTGTCCAGTGATTGCGGACTATCATCGGGAAGTACTTGCTTCTGAAGCAACTGACAAATTGAATATAATAAACCATGAAATTACTATTGCAGGCTATGATATAACCAGACTTCGAAATATATCTAAACACTAATAGTCTAATACTATCATATATGAGAGTTGGACTCTTCATCTTTTTTCTGTTTATATGGTGAGTGTTTGTGACAGATAAATATATATATATATATATATATATAATGGTGAAACAGATTTCATATTCTTCTTAAACACTAAAGTACCTCCATCTTTTCAATTTTGGCCTGTTCCCTCAACCATCGCCTCTTGGCCTTTTTACGTCGAGCACTTCTACTAGGTAACTGGCCATCAAATGGATTTCAGAAGTTAAAATTGACAAAATAAAATAAGTCCCCATGAAAATAATAATAATAAATAAATAAATAAATAACAAGATCACAAATGCATCACAGGAACAAAGGGAATGATTTTGGTATTTTGAATTCCAATTTGACACAAAAAAGCAGCCCAGAATAGCAGTTTAATCACTAACTTTCAATTTAGAGAAAATCAGTCTTAAAATTCTAATAGCAACATAATCTGAACCTGCACATTGGTTTCATTTGACAAAAGTTAGTAGTGAATACCAATTACCAAAGCCACAATCTTTGACAATTTGCAATATAAGATGACCCAAAACCTCATGGAAATTGGAATTTCATAATTCAAAGTTACTCAATGATGCAGAAACGGCATTAGCCAGATCATGTTGTTTATAAGGTGAAGTGTCTGAAACTAAAATTCATCCATCTCAACTCCATGCTAAAAATTATATATGCAGTTAAATGTTAATAGTCACCAAAACCTTTTTAGTTTCGAGAGGTGTAGATGTATCCACATTCCCATCGTCATTTTCCTTAAGCTCACATAACCTAGAAAATGGAAACAAGAAAACAATGAAATGTGACTTGTAAGCTAAAGGAGTTAAAGAGAAGACACAGAAAACATGTCATTGATCCAATACACACACATGCACATGCAAGGATTTACACTACAAACATCGGTTGCTTAAAATCCTAAACAACTGTATGCCAAAGTTATAATTGCACCCTGTGCACAGAAAAAGAACATTTACATGCAGAAAAAGAATACGCATTAACACAAGAAAACCGCATATCAGAGAGATTCAAGATGACTCCAAGAGTAATAAATTGTTCTAATTCAGCCAGGAGCCAGCACACCAGGGAATCAGCAAAACAGAATGAAGTGAAATGAAATAAGATAGACAACAATAATTAGCATTTAACATCTCACACAGCAAGGCTTGAGAACTATCTCTTCACTTTGGCATACATTTAGAAATGCAATTTAGAGAACTACCTCTCATGGGTGCCCGATTTCTTTGTTTCTCCCAGCATATCAGACGACTTGTCCTTCTTGACACGATTCTTCTTGCGAACGCAACAAGAGCTCCCACTTTTCACTACAAGACCATCATTCTCAACACCCTCAAGAACAACAGGACGTTCTTCAGCACTGGCAAGCTTACTTCTTTTCCTCCTGTAACACAATAACAATAAGCACCACTTACAAGCTTGAGCAATAATCCCAAGAATCCTATATAACTGCATGCAAGTATTGACAGAACAAAAACTCTCATACTATTAAACTCAAAACATACTTCGAGCCCTGGAGTTTCTTCAACACCTTTCTTTTATTCGAAACCTTATCAACATCAGGTGAATCTTCCAAAACCAAAGCATCCAAAGACTCCTCATTTTTATCTTCCTCGAGTTCACTCTCACAACAACCATTTTCCTTACTAAATTCCTCATTAGCCAGAAGCTTCCCTACATGCAGACCATTACCTAGCTTGTCTATCTCAGTGGACACCCCTCTTTTCTTTTTCACACTGTTAACAACAAAAAATTTCAAAATTGAACTTTGCAGAGAAAACATCGAAGATAACAGATTCTAAAAACTGACCAGACAATATCATTATCCTTCAAAACACAAGTGGACTCAAAAGGTGGCAAAGCAAACCCATCCATCTGCAACAAAAACAAACAATACCCATTTGTCGAAATAAAAAACAAAGTCAAAAACGAGCAAAACTAGAGAGAGAGAGAGAGAGAGAGAGAGAGAGAGATTACAGAGAGGAGGAGGCCATGAGGACAAGAGCGGTGGAGGCGGAAAATGTGGAGGAGATAAGAGGAAAGATGGGAGATGGTCCTGTGGAGAGTGGGTTTGAAAAGGATCCAGCTTTTGCTGAGACCCTCTATCCTCTGAGACTTGCTTAGTAGATCATCGTCCTCGAACGCCACACGCAATCTCACTCTCTCCATCTCCATCACCCTTCTAAAACCCTCCTCTTCAGTTCTCTGCACTGTCTTTATAAAATGACTTCCATTCCACATATAATCAAAACTTTTATTTATTACTATTATTTAATGAAGAAAAAATATGGTGTTTGCAAAAATGTTGATATAGTTTTTATTTGTTATTATTTCTTTTACCTTAGTATAGTCCATATGTGCTGATTTAATTAATTAATGTATTTTTTTAAGGTGATTAAAGGGATAAAATTAAGAGAAAATTATATTCACCGTGTGTTTTATTTGAAATTTTAATCTCTTAGGATTAAAATAAGTATTCAATTTTTACTAAAAAGAATAATGTGTCGTTGATTACTGTAATTGATGAAAAATTAAAGAAATAAAATAGTATAAAATTTTCTCAATTTTTTTAATGTGGAAATAAAAAAATGTGGAAGAAAAAATTATCACCAAACCATTTCAATCTAATAGAAAGCAAAGTGTCGAACATGTCAATAAACAAATATTACGATTAATTTGAAATTTACCTTGACCTCTTAATAGAGATGTGGATAACGATCTATTACATCAGTACAAATTTATGATTTACTAAAAGTATGTTAAGAAATTTGATTATAAATATGAGTAGGTTGTGATTCGATCATGCCACGGATCATAATTTATCTTGAAAAGCCTTTGATCAATTACCAAACCTTGTCCACTTGCACTGTCACACTTCAACGAGTGCAATTTTGCAAATTTGGATACAAGGATCTCCTTACCTGATCTGGTTCTTCCATGAAAGTTCAGGGGGATTTCTACTGTTTTTGTTTCAGTATCACAGAATATTTCAAATAACAATTCTCAAATATTTCGAGGGAATACAGTTGGACCCAACTCTTCCAGAAAATGTACATCTTGGCAGAAAACAAAGCAGCCAAGTAAGTTGCCATCATCAAAGCAGCCTAAAACAAGTATTGACAACAAAATCAATCATATACTCGGAAAAATGATGGAATATGGATGTGAAAAATGATAGAATATGGATATATTATTTTGTAGATATCAGTTCTTCCCTCAATTCACAATGTCAGGAAAATACCACAAATTCACAAAATACTTGTGGTTATCAGAGTGCTGTTTTGACATCTCATGCACTGCAGCTCAAACATCAAATTTCACAAATCCAAAAAACTTGACTAAAGGAAGTCTATTGAGTTGGTTATAATATTGATCACAGAGGGGCAGGCCAAGCTGCGAAGGGGGTGGATCAGAAAGACATGGAAACATCTGCAACTGAGTTGTATCGTTTGTATACAACCTTTCTTTTCTTCCATCAAAGAATCAACGCCAAAGCTATTCTCATAGACCCCTGCAACATTCAGATCAACATATTAGCAGTCAAAAAGAGAAGATATCAAACACTAGGAGGATTTTCGTAGACAGCAAAAGGAAAGAAGAATTTCAAAGACTGAAGCTAATATAACCAATTGGGCATGGAAGTTGAACTGAAAAGAGATTACACTACTCTAAAAACAATCTTATCCAAGCTTCCAAATTGATGATCCTAGTGGAAGCAACTACAATGAAGACTGAGACCAACGGAGCACCTATTATTCCCAAAAACACTCTCCATAGGACAAGACAGCAAGCAACAAATTGAGGAACTATACCAGCAACTACGACACAACCACCAAAGTCTAACTGCAAACTGAGTGAACACTTAATCTAATAACTGCATTTCTTGAGCATCCTAGCTAAGGCAAAAATTAAAGGTGGTAAACTCCATTTTATCTTCGATTAGTTTACACTTTACATACATCTTTAGGCTATCAATTTCTAATAAAAAATTGTAATCCAATAACATTGGAGCACATCTCCACAGGAAACCAGAAGAGGGCTCAAGCAGAAAGGATTCATTTCACTATTCACACACATAAAATCCTAGAAACCATTTATTTGGCTCCCAAGAAGAACTATGTGCCATTCAAATCAAAATAAATCAAAGTAAAAAATTAAAATTACAACCTGACTTTCTTGACGAGTATGGCTTTGAGCTTGCGTGCCAGGTCCTCTGACCGGATCTTCCGCTCCAGATTCTTCCGTGCCAGCACCCGCTTCTCTGAGTTCTTGATGTGGTGTGTCTGCTGCCGCTTTATCAACCGTTCAATCCCACTTGACGTCATCTTACGCTGCATCAATATCAGCGCTTGCTCCAGATTCCCATTCAACACCTTCACTCGGATCCCCCGCCACTGTTGAACCTGATGACTCCAGAACTGATCCTGACTCAGTGAGTTAGTAACCTGAGTCGGCCGCGTCAAGATTCCTGACAACCGTCTTGCTATCGAGTTCATCTTCCTAAGGTTTCTCCCGTCTTCGATTCGCTAGGGTTTTCACCTTCTTGGCTTTTAATCTAAAAAGAGAACCAAAACACAACGTTTTTGAGTAAATTAGTTAGGGATGAGCGATTTCGGGTTCAGACTGGGTTGGGTTGGAAATCTCCCAATCTAAGCGGGTTCGGACTGAAAAAATTTTCAACCCAACCCAACCTAATAATAATCAGGTTGGATTGGATTGATCGGGTTGACCTTTACAATTTACTGCAGATCTTTAAAGCATACCTTTAAAACCATTCATGACACTCCACAGTACTAATCTACTACTAAACCTTTCAACATTTACATGTAACAGAAGATGACGATAAGTCGATAGCTTAGAAAAAAAATGAATAAACACAAACAGGAAATAGATAACTCAAGAACATGTAATGACATATACTTACCATCCAGTCTCTTAACATTAATGTTTTCAATAATACTAACAAAAGCATAAATCGAACACTGTCAATTGATTTCTTCCAATTATTTGATGTATTTCATTTTCCCATACTACTTCAAACAAACAAAAATGCAGAATCCAAAACCAACACACACCCATTAAAAATATGCAAAATTTAGAAAAACCAAATTAACAAATAACATCAATGCAAACCGCAGAAACATCAATCAAACGCGAAATTAAGATCCAAACACAACACCGATCAATTATCCAACAGAAAAATTATTAAAAAAAAAAGGAAGTAACCCATATGTTCAGATTGAATCAACTGTTTACAAAACCCATATCAGAGACAAGAAATCCACAGATTAAATCAACTGTTTACAAAACCCACAGCAAACTGTTTAAAATGTCACTAATCTTAACAACCACAGCAAAGTGTTTTACAAAACAAGTCACGCTACAAGAAACCCACAACCGCAAAACCCATATCAGATATCCAAAGTATAATATATGAAAAGCAAAGTGAAAAAAGAGAGAAGAGATACCTGGAAGCCTGGAGAGGACAAGAGGCCGGAGCTGAAGAGAAAAGTGGAGTTAAAAGCCGGAGAAGAGACTGGAATAGAGAGAAGAGCTGTGAAGCGGCTGTAATGAGAAAGCGTAAATGAGAACGGGCCGCTACAGCTTATTGGTTTTGTGTATATGACGGATCCCAGTCGGTTTGTGCAAAATCAACCCGATCCCACACATTTTTTAGATTAAACCCGACCCAATGCGTCCAAATATGAGTTTCGGAAACAATAAAATGACGATAATGCCCTTCAAATTTGTTTAGTTTCGACTTGATCACTGGTACCACGCTACACAACACATGTACTGTTCCTTCTGTGAGGGAGACAGTGACTTGTGAACCGAAACCGAAAGCGAAAATCGTGATAGCAACTGCAAGAGTGAAGCCGTACTAAACTGGCTTATAGTCCGAAGCGAGCCATGGCCGAGCTACGGCACTCCAGCTCGCTAGGAAGCCGAGCCGGTTCCTCTCCGATGAAGCGCGATGACACCACGTCGCCTCTCATTCACGACAACGCCACCGCAGCCGAGGCCGACGACGACGATGGAGGTCGCTCCCGCCACCCCTCCAGGGATCGCGACCGCACTATCTGGTCCTACTTCCCTTTCTTCATCGATGATCCTAGGGTTTCTCAGCACAATTCCAGGATCTCGCTGTTCCTGGTGGCCTTTATCATCGTCGCTGGATTGATCTCCATTTTCTCGATCCTCAATCGACTGGTCAGTCACTTATCTGATTTTATGTTCACACAGTAGTGGTGAATTGAAAACAATGGCGTGAGATCTGGCCATAAATTGCATTCAAACATAGAAATGTTGTTGAATCTGGACTTGGTTGATTTGTTATAGTTAATTGTGTTTCACATTTTATGATATATTGTAAAATGTGCTGCAGAATGCGCCGTATCTGTGTAAAAAAGATGGCATTGTTCTTCACTGCCCTCGCGTAAGTGGCTTCACGGATCGTCTTTGTTTATTTTCTCTGCCTGCTTGTTTTTCATTTCGGTTTGGCTTTTTTATTATCAGGTCAAGGAAACGCCTTCGCTTTGGGAAAATCCTTTCTCCACTACTACGTCTTGGAAGCCCTGTGCTGAGCGTCATAATGGTGGCATATCCGGTATGTATCTGGTCTTGCTGTCTTAATTTAGACAATTTGAAAGAAAAATCTCTCCTTTTAGTGCCAACTTGTTATATTATGCAAATGTAGATTTTGTAGGTAGAATATGTATATATATATATATATATATTCAGGTTGATAAATGATTGTTGTACAACTGGTTTCTGGTTTTCTATTGATGCTCGAAGTATAACCTGCTACTTTGTCATCCTTGATATTAAAACAAAAACAATTTTAGAGGCATCATTTTGTATGATTTTATGTTGTGCGGGTAATTTGATTTTGTTTGGATATGATTACTATAATATTCGCCATTTCTATTTTCAAGTTTTATCTTGCATTATGCTGTTGATTTTATTCCATTTTGAAATAGTAACTTTTTTCAACTCCTTGCAGATCTTCCTCCTGAGAATGAAACCACTGGTTATATTTTTATCCACGCTGAAGGTGGTCTGAATCAGCAACGAATTGCTGTATGGTTTCTTTTCTGTCTAGTCATTGACTGATTGAAAAATTTGTCTTTCTCATTTTTCTGCTTCCATATTGTGCTTATATCTTATTATTTATTTGTTTTATCTAATGCATGTCTCATGATCATTTTATTATGTGTTTTTCAAATTCTTTCTGGAAAGTTGTCGGCCTTTCCCGTATATATAGCCCAACAGATGCTTCAAAATAATGTGTAATGTATCTGTTTGCTATGCAGATATGCAATGCGGTTGCTGTGGCCAAAATAATGAATGCTACCCTTATCTTGCCAGTGTTGAAGCAGGACCAGATTTGGAAAGACCAAACGTAAGATGTCCTGGCCAATAGTTGTATACCAATTTTCATTCTAATTAGCACAAATGCACAATCTTATGGCAGCCTTTTCTTGAAACAATGTTTGTAATGCATCTGCAGGAAATTTGAAGACATCTTTGATGTTGACCATTTCATTGACTACTTAAAGGATGATGTGCGAATTGTCCGAGACATCCCCAATTGGTTTACTGATAAATCAGAATTATTCTCAAGTATAAGGTTTGATATCTTTCTATGCTGTTCATTTAATTCGATTTGAAATTTTGCTTACACAGAAGTGACAAGCTAAGCCGTAAGGGCCTTTTCTAATTTGATGTTGTTCACTGCTTGCTAATGTATGTAAAAAAGAGGAATAAGCCATGTGTTTGAACTGTGCCTTTAAAATTATGAGCTGATTTAGCTGAAGGACTTGGTGTTGGTGTTCTAGTCTTGATTGTCCAGTGAGTTTAAGAACTATCTGCCCATAATTACCATAAACTGAGGACATGAAGCAAACAATATGAATTTCAATTTTTCAACTCCATACTGAAAAATCATCTGACCTAAACTTTATTTGATTTTGGAAGTTTTATGGACCTCTCAGAATGCTGGTGTAGGTTTTATTTCGTTGTGATCTTTGTGTGGATCTAATAATATATGTTTTTTTCTTTCTTTCTTTTTTTTTCCAAAAATAAATGGCATTAATTTTTACAATTGTTTATTTGTATTCCAGACGGACTGTGAAAAACATTCCAAAGTATGCTCCTGCTCAATTTTACATTGACAATGTTCTACCTCGAATAAAGGAGAAGAAGATAATGGCCCTAAAACCTTTTGTTGATCGGCTTGGGTAAGTTATGCATACTGCAATACTGCAGATTCACAAAGCCCTGGACTAGAATTTGGTTTCATTTAAGTGAATCAGGTTTAAATAGGTATTGCATACATTTCATGGTTCAGGTATGATAATGTTCCTCCAGAAATCAACCGACTAAGGTGCAGAGTAAATTATCATGCTCTGAAATTTCTTCCTGAGATAGAGGAGATGGCGGATTCACTAGTCTCAAGGATGAGAAACCGCACAGGCACTTCAAATCCTTATATGTATGTCATTTAAGAATCTGAAAGTTTGCCAAGCCATGTTCTGAGTTTTGACTCCCACGGTACTAACAAAGTTCTCTTACACAGGGCTCTGCATCTTAGGTTTGAGAAAGGGATGGTGGGTTTATCATTCTGTGATTTTGTGGGGACAAGGGAAGAGAAAGCAAAAATGGCTGAATATAGGAAAAAAGAGTGGCCTCGTCGCTATAAGGTGACTCAGAATGATAGGACCACCAATTCTCTGGTTTTAAAGTTGATCCTATAGTGAAAGCGTATGATATTTATTGCCGTTATTATTTTTTTACTGCAGAATGGTTCCCATCTATGGCAACTAGCCTTGCAGAAGCGGAAGGAAGGACGATGCCCTCTTGAGCCTGGGGAAGTAGCAGTGATTCTTCGGGCAATGGGCTATCCCAAAGAAACTCAAATTTATGTTGCTTCTGGGCAGGTTTATGGTGGTCAGAATCGGATGGCACCACTTAGGAACATGTTCCCTAATCTGGTAAGGTCTTTACCTTTGTTTCGTATGCAATACTATTTCTCGTACAATGTTGTCTTATGGAATTGCGATGGGTACTCAGTTTTCATTCTAAATGCTAGAAAACATATTTGTTCAAAAGCCTTTCACTCTCTTCCTAGAAATTTACTTTGAATGATTGTACATAAATTCTGTTCTGTGTTCATGCCATGGAGAAATTTGGTATCTCTTATTTGAGCAATGCAATACAATATCCAATAATTGTACAGGTTCTTAAAAGAGTGGCATGGCCAACATGATTAGCTCATAATCTCCAAAAACTGTCATAGGAAAGCATGATTTTAATAATTCTGAATCTCTCTATAGAACAATAAAAGTAGAAGATTAGCTTGTTATCATATATGCACGTACGCAACGACGTGCATGCATGACGAATATGTACATGTACTGGGAAAAAATATGTGGTTCTTGTTTCATTTTTTATACTAAGCAGAATTTTAAGATAAATATGGACTTGGCCAAGTTGAAGTTGAGATTGTCATGACAAAGTTTAATAACAGGTTACAAAGGAGGAGTTGGCAAGCAAAGAGGAGTTGGCTGGTTTCCGGAAGCATGTAACAAGCTTGGCAGCCCTTGACTTCTTGGTCTGCTTAAAATCTGATGTGTTTGTAATGACGCACGGAGGCAACTTCGCTAAGTTGATTATTGGAGCACGCAGGTACATGGGTCACCGTTATAAATCCATAAAACCAGACAAGGGGCTTATGTCTAAATCTTTCGGGGATCCCTACATGGGCTGGGCAACATTTGTGGAGGATGTTGTTGTCACTCACCAGACGCGGACTGGATTACCAGAAGAGACCTTTCCTAACTACGACCTTTGGGAGAACCCTCTGACTCCTTGCATGTGTAAAGCCTGACCTGATGGACTTCTATTGTTTTCACCTTCCATACTGATTTATCTTGAGTGGGCCCGTGAAGAACCTGTAGATGGCTTGACAAATGATATTTCTCTTACGCACAAGCTGTAAGATGTCCATAACACTGCGGGCGATACAATTTTTTAGCTGGGGAAGCGGTTGAGACTTGATGATATATACTTGAAAGAGGTAGCAGCCAGCTGGAATGGGATTTTAACATGATAGTTTGGGGGGCTCTCATTCTACAACGAGGACTTGTACCCTGTTTGCGAAAACAAACACTGGGCAGTTTTGTCTGCAGAAGAACAGATAAAGTTCAGCAGTTTTGTCTCATAGTTTTTGTGTATTATTTCATGTCGTGTAAATTTCAAACAAAACGTCCAAAATGGCAATTACTAGTAGTTGGTTTCGGTTGAATGTAAGAACCATTCAGTGATCAGATAGGAAATGAATTCATGAACTAGCACGCATCTTCTTAATATGTTTCTTGGCTGCTATGAAGTAAAATTATTGTTCTGAGCTCTGAGTTGCACATCAAGTTTAATCGGATCCTGCTTCATTGGAATACTCATCGTATATGTTTTCAGCTTAAGAGAAGGAACGTCAAACAATATGATTACAAGACTGGATTATTGCATAGCATCTTCAGGATTTACAATTGACAATTTCATTTGATGGCTGCTTTTTAAGATTTGTCTCGCTTTCCAATTAGATTTACAAATCCTGAAAGCTATCCTCATCTTCCTATGAAATTTTATGTGATTTGCAAAGTCCTATGTACAGGAGAGATTATGCACATCTGATATAAAAATCAAATGTACTAAAAAAAATGAAAAAGAGAGGTTAATCTAACTTTTTTCTAAAAAAGATGTTTGTTTCCAAGACCGGAAAAAAAGAGGAAAAACAAATTAGCTCAAAAGAACTTCATTAAGTGTATGGAGATTCATGATTTTATATGGGCTTCATGTAATTTGATCCTCAATTATTTTAGTAAGAGTAAGGCCGTCTACAATATAAAATTTATTATATAAATGATATGATAAATTTATTTATAAACACCATATTATTAATAAATAAATCAGATTAATTTTTAGATAATATATTAATAACGTGATATTTATAAATAAATTTATTATATACTTTAGATAAATTTCTGGATCTTACAGCGGTTACTCACTTATAACGAGTCAAGTTAGTGGTGTAGGTGGATGAGCCGAGGACACATTATCAATACGACGTAAGATAGTCCTAAAACAAAAGGAGCCCAACATTTTAGTTATCATCACTTGCCAGTAGCGACCATGAAGATCTTTGTATTCATCACTCTCTGCTTCTTCTTCTTCGCTCTTTCACTTTACAGGTGAGTGATTCATTTCCTCTACTGTTTTAACTACTTACCTGCCATGTCTCTTCACTTGACGGTTTTTTAACACAACTGTGATCACTCCCTTTCAACGACCCCGATTAGCTTAGATTCTGATACCCTTTTCAGCATTTGTTGTGATTTTGATGCAACTGATGGCCAACTCTGCAATTGGAATATTTTCTCTACTGTGAAGTTGTATATCACTACTTGGTACTTTTGAAGCTTCATTTTTTTTTTATTCCTCATTTTCTTGTTTTTAGTGAGAAATGTTTGATTTTATCTGTTTACAAGGCAACAAAGAACTTGCAAAATTTGCTTAGAAGTTGTTATATGGAAACTGATAAGCAATGTAGTATGCTCAGTTTACTCTTTAAGTTAGGTGACATATATTTCTATGTGACTTTTGAGATATCAGAAGTTTAAATTAATCATGTTTAAGTTGAAGCGGAAGTCTATCCTAGTATTTGGTTATGTTGTTGTTGAGATTATTTAACTTTCTGTTTTAATGAAGCAGGGTATTGTCAGAAATACAGGATAGAGAATTAGGCCATGCTAGTCTGCCGCCTAGAGGTTGGAACTCGTATGATTCCTTTTGTTGGACCATTTCAGAAGAAGAGTTCTTGCAGAGTGCTGAAGTCATTTCTCAGCATCTACGTCCTCATGGATATCAGGTCCATACATACCAGAAGTTCAATTTTTAGTTGTATTCTTTTTCTTGGTTTTGTTATTTTTCCCTTTTATAATGTTTTCGCTGTGTGGGAATGAACTATTGGAAATGGAAGTTAATCTTCTTCCATTTTTTTTTTTTTTCATGTTTTGGAATGGATGTAGTATGTTGTGGTGGATTACCTCTGGTATAGACGAAAAGTGGAAGGTGCTTATGTTGATTCTCTAGGATTTGATGTAATCGATGAATGGGGGAGGATGATCCCTGATCCTGGAAGATGGCCATCATCCAAAGGTGGTAAAGGGTTCACTGAAGTAGCCAAGAAAGTACATGACATGGGTTTAAAGTTTGGAATTCATGTCATGAGAGGAATAAGTACGCAAGCTTTTAATGCAAACGCCCCTATCTTGGACAGTCTCAAGGTATTTCTCCTTAACTTTATGGTGAAATTTTTTATTCTTAGCTCTGAAACTTGTATTCATGTCAATATTGTGGTTCAAGGCATAACTCTTGCTCTGTGTAGTGTTATCTCTGAGTGTTAATGCTTGAACCATTATTTTGACTTTTCATCAGGGAGGTGTCTATCAAGAGTCAGGTCGACAGTGGCGGGCGAAAGATATAGGGCTCAAGGAAAAGGCTTGTGCATGGATGCCACATGGCTTCATGAGTGTAAATACCAAGTTGGGAGCCGGAAGAGCTTTCTTAAGGTCACTGTACAAACAGTATGCTGAATGGGGTGTTGATTTTGGTAATTTCAAAATTAAATTGAAACTATCTTGCATTATCTATATGTTTTGGTTAAAATTTATTGAAGATCAAATTTCAAGTAGGTAGCATCTACTTATGCACTGTTTCAACTTACTAAGTGCCATTCTCTTAATCTTAATCTTTACGGTTTGTTAACTTTCGTGTCCTTCTATTTGGTTGTTTTTACAGTTAAACATGATTGCGTATTTGGAGATGACTTGAATGTAGATGAGATAAGCTTTGTGTCAGAGGTACACAACAGTGACTGGTAACAGTAGAGATAATCTCACAAAAGTTTACTGGGTGGAGCTAATATATATGAAGTGACTCTGTGCAGGTTCTGAAGGAGCTTGACCGCCCTATTCTGTATTCTTTGTCTCCTGGAACCAGTGTGACACCAGCTATGGCCAAAGAGATCAGTGGATTGGTCAACATGTACAGGATAACTGGGGATGATTGGGACACATGGGGAGACGTTGCATCCCATTTTGACGTTACAAGGTGGATCAAGATTTTCACGGAGATTAAGAGCTTATAGCTAAGATTGTGTTTCCGTTTTGGCCTGTTTTCCAAATTGTGCTCACTGATCACTTCTCTTCATATGTCTGATATATATAAATATTGCTTTTGTTTCAGGGACTTCTCTACTGCTAATATGATAGGCGCCAAGGGTTTGCGGGGGAAATCTTGGCCTGACTTGGATATGCTACCACTAGGGTGGCTGACTGATCAAGGTTATAGAACATAGAAAATCATTCTTCTCTTTCATACTGGCACATTCTTGACCTTTTGATGGCAGAGGGAATGATGAAAGTGGCAAAAGAGAAATCACACAACACTGCCACATATAGCAATAGAATCAAAGTAATAATGAGGTGATTGCTTGCTGCTTTTTCTTGGCCGGCAGCATCACATTACTTGCCTAACACGTCCAATCACTCAACTTTCTGATACTTGAAGTAACAAACTTAATGCAGGCCAACCCTGCAGAACATATTGTGGTAGAGTATAAATGTATTTTGACAGTAAGACATTATAAATGTTTTTTGACAGTAAGACATTAAGTTTCAGGTCAAATTTTGAAAATAAATTTTCAGTTGCATTTTGTTAACTGATAATGGAGTGCTCGAGAGTTTCTATGTGCTAGTGTTTTCATAACTTGTGAAGAATGCACAGTGACTTGGATAGTTTGGAGTAATGTGTGTTTCAATAATATACAAACGGCCACAAGTAATTTGGATATTTTCTTGTTTTCCAGGTTTGAATATCGGTCCACACAGGTCCTGTAAACTTAGTCCTGATGAGCAAAGAACTCAGGTCTACTTGTCTGATTACATTTGAATTAGTTAATTGATATTTGTAAATAAACATTAATTTTTTTAACATTTTGGATTTTCTCTTTGCAGATGACATTGTGGGCTATGGCCAAGTCTCCTCTCATGTTTGGAGGAGATGTAAGAAAACTGGATAATTTTACATTCAGTTTGATTACAAATCCTACAGTGCTGGAAATAAACTCATTTAGCTCAAACAACAGGGAGGCATGTAATCGCATATTGATATAAAAAATTCTTGGAAGAATAACATTATGCAAACAGCATCTTACTTTCATTTTTTTCCCTTATTTACAGTTTCCTTATATTACTGGTACAAAAGGTACCAACAGGAAGAGTAAGGCCATCTTTCCAAATCTTTCAGAAGTGGGCACTCTGGATACACCTGTTTTAGGCCTCACTACCTGCAAGGATTCGAAAGCAAATGGTTGGTCTATTGAAGCTCTTGACCATGATCTTGAACAAGTATGCTGGAAAGAGAACGTGGGAAACAGATTTGAGAAACCCTTTTGCTTCTACAAGAGAGAAACACTTTTGGCTTCGTAATAGTTATTTTACATTTCACAGTACTACATTATTTAGATAATTATATTATCAATACCTCCACTTTCATTATAATAACATTTTAACTCACTATGAATGTTGATGTAGAGATGAAGAGACAATCTACAAGCAACAATATGAAGGAAAACTTCATTTACTAGCAGGTGAACAGATGGAATTTTGCTTAAATGCTTCTCCAAAACGGAAGCTTACTTCTAAAGAATCTAAAAGAGGCTCATTATCTCCTTGCAAGAGAGATGCGAATCAGGTAGTTTTGGTTTTAATTTCAAATAAAGATTGGGTGTTTAAGAAGGGAAAACGGCTATCATATAAAATTGCAAGTTCTAGCTATAAATGTTGGATACACCATGCAATCTATTCAATTAAAGAAACATTTAGAAACCATGAGTTTGCTGGAATCCTTGTGTATACGCCCAAGTATTCTCATTGCAAGTCAGATGAACATTAATCCCTATTAGATTGACAATTTCAAACAAGTTCACTTTCTTTGACTTTAGAAACCAGGGTTTTAAGGTGTTTGACCAGTTACTTAACTGTCTCAATTGATCTACCTACATATGACTATCATACTATGATTAGTGTCATATATTTTATACAAATTTATGTGAGTGAAAATCTGAAGTTTAATAAAGACCTGATCTTGGCAGATGTGGGAGTTGAACACTAGTGGATCTCTCGTAAACAGTTATTCTGGTCTATGTGCCATTGCCAATTCAGTTGAAGGTAACATTTTTAAGTAGATTTTCTACATGCTGGTTGATGACATTTACTAGAAATTTTAAGCTCTGATAACGATCAAATCATAAATTGATGAAACATGCAGCTAAAGTCGATTCTGGTGGAATTCGTTCTTGGATTGCAACTGGAAGAAGAGGTTTGATTTAATTTAAACCTCGAGTCAATTTTTCTAAGAATGATTAGCAATGGCCATTTGAGCACTTGACTAGTATAACAGTAAACAATGGTCGCTTGAAAACTCATTTGCTGCATTGAATGAAACTAAAAGATAATGACATTTAAACAAGATTAAAAACATAAAAGACATACTTTTTTGGAAACAGGATATTTAAACACCCATCTGTTAAATCTCTACGTGAACATAATAGTGCAGATTATTCAAACGTATTCATTTTGATAGATTTAGTTTCTTACACTAATTTGTTTTAAAGAAAAAGAACTTCTGCTAGTATGAGTAATCCCTCCAAAATGCTTCTTCACATATACTTCACCATTACACTTGTCTAGAACACTATTGGTGTTAGCTGCTAGCCACTTGCAGGATTCAATAATCATGCACCTACAATCCATTTCGCTAGAAATTAAGAGACATGGTTTTTTCTTTCCACTATATTTGACTGTTCTTTTTTGTGCTTGTTCAGGTGAAATATACATCGCATTTTTCAATCTAAATGCTGAAAAGACAGTAATATCTGCCGCTGTATCAGACCTGACTAAGGCACTCCCTGGGAAAAACCTGCATGGAGCTTCGTGCCAGTGCCGAGAAGTCTGGAGTGGAAAAGACTACGGAGTGATAAAACACTCAATATCAACGGTAGTACAAACACATGGTTGTGCTCTATTTGTTCTGTATTGTTGACTATTTTCGAGGGCCTCAGAGCAGCCTCTTGCCAGCTCCAGGTTCCCATCCATTCCTTCTTTTCTGCTTGTTTCTGCTGCATCCCTTCTTCTTAAGGTTGTTTGTGTGAGAGAAGGATAACATCATGTTGTAATAGTTATAGCATACAGACTGTTGTAGCAAAAACTCTGTGGAGTCACTCCCAATATCAGTGTATCACTATGTTTTGAAACAAACAATATTTGAATTATCCTTATTTATGGTTAATGAGTACTAATTAGAGCATATATAGCTTCTAAATTACACATCACTCAAAAACAAAAATTCCATATTACAGTCACAAGATTTATGGATCATAAATCAAATCAAAAACAAACACAGATAGATTATGTTTTGTGAATTTATTTTTACTACTTTCGTCACTTGGAATGATTAAAATGAAGGGAGGCAAGCAAATCAAAACCGAAATTGATATCTAATATTCAAAAGGTTGAATTCAATTCCCTGGCAAAATTTGTCACAATTGAGTTACCTTGTATCATTAAAAATTATATATCTATATAAAAAGATATCTAATCATTTAGAAATCGATTTACAGGTTCTGTAACTACCATTTAAGACCAAAGACTTGGTTGATTTGAACTTTAGTGTGGCATCAAGTGTGGAGTAGATGTGTTGGTGCTGATGTTCTCTTGTTGTATATGTTTGGATTTGTGTTAGTTGTTTATATTGTGGGTTACTTTGTATATGGATGGGCTGGATTTGAAGTTATCAAGCCATTTTCCTTGTTGAGGAACCATTTGATATTCCACATCTGATCATCCAAAATTCCTTAAATGAAATGATTAATCTAGTGAAGTGTGGTTACTCTCTAGTTATCCCAAATTTGTTTGGGCTTTTAGTGTTTACTGACTGGTTGGGCTGCTGCATATCTGTTGCACTCACTTGGTGGTTGTTTTTCAATGAAGTCTCGTATTTATATTTCAAAGAAAATGAAATAGTGTGGGGTAGATGTCATGCATGACACCACCTCTTATTCATAAGGGCGGCTGCTGCCTACTGCCATATTTTGTAACCAAAAGAATTTTGGACGGATTATAGGCCATTATTGTATCTTTTTTAATGCTTTAGCCACCACAATAGGAATCTTTGAAAAATATTGTTCTTTTCCTTATGCTTTGGAGGGCTTGGTCTTCTATGATATTTTTATTTTTTTATCAACGTATCCAAATCCAATGACGCTGGATGACAACGACGGTGTCAAATAACATTAATATAAAGGAGTTCAAAAGGAAGTGTTACTCGAACTCGTCTGGATAAAAGAATTTTGTTTCACCCCTGTAGTTGTAGCTGTTGATGTAGAATGTAACTACACCAAAGGACTATATGTGCATGATGTTAGTGCACCCCACGATACCATTATCTTTGACTCCTTTTCATTGATTGAGAATTTTTTACTACATAAAAGTAAATCTAGATAAGGCGCTTGGGGTGTCAATACAATGATAAAACTGTACCCCTTCATTCTCAATCTTGGGTTTGATTATAACAAGTGCACCTTGCCTTCTTATTAATAAAAGATGAGATTTTCTCTCTAATATGTTGATGGTCTCTCATCCAAATGTAGATATATCCAGATTATATCATCAGCGTGTTATTAATTTAATTTCGATTATCTCCTGAACTAAAAAAAAAAAAAAAAAAAGAAAGTAAATCTAGATAAGAACATCATTAGTTTTTGTCTCATTATATAAAAATTAAAAGATTTTTAGTTGGGAAGAATAATCTAATGGGTTCAGCAGATTCCACTAAAAGAGCAGAATATCTACTTTTCAAGTTAAATATGCATTATTAATGAGTTAGTTAATTAACTTGGGACTAACGCCTTGTAATTAAAAAAGATTATGTTAGATTTCAAGTTGTCATATTTTGTAACTGATGAATTATTTTAAAGAGTACGCAAAAGAAACTTACTTTTTTTTTTGGTTGGGATGTACACTTCGT